>RJWM01006225.1:0-74724 GCA_004363535.1 Dasyprocta punctata | reverse complement strand
TGTAGTTTTTGTTTGTTTTTCTTCGCTCAAATAAAAAAAATTCCTTTTAAAAATATTTTAAGTTATTACTTTATTTTATAAAATAACTCAAGCCCAATTTTAACGATTATATAAGGAAACTTACATAGGTGTTTAATAATAAAGACCTGTCTTGACAGGTGCATACCTGTGCAGAGAGGTTAAAATACTACTTCTGGTATCAGTAATCGCTACATTTTACTCTCTAAGTCACACAAGCACAGGTAGCATCAGATCACAGGCAGTGGAGGTGGCGGGGCGCTGTGCTGCCTCCCTACACAGCATTCTGTTGTCATCTCTGCAGTCTATGCTTGAGCACTGCGAGGTGGAGTCATGCAAAAATCATTAAAAATCACATAATAATGGTAAAAGTGTATGGTCTGTGGGCTGCATTCATAGTTATCCAGGACTACATGGGACCTGTGAGCCATAGATTGGTCACACCAGAACTCAGAACTTTCTGGAAGAATAGAATAGATCTAGGGCAACACCCTGAAAAATACTCAAGAGAAACAACAATCACAATGACTATCAAAAGAATGAACAATAAAAATATGGTATATAATTAAAATGAAAAATAATTTACATTTAAGAAATACTTAGAAGTACCAGACATTGATCATTTATCCCACATTAGAAGCCACAGTACACTGAGAAGAAACAACTGCTATACCACATGCCACACCCAAACAGAAGAGAGTAACCTTGAATTTGTTGTTATGATTCTTATCCTCATAGGGTACTTAATACATTCATAGTGAAGGCAAAGGGATACATTAACCTCTCACGGCACTGTAGCAATATCACAGGATGAGTAGAGAGCATCCAAACAACCCCTTCAATTTAGGAGAATGATTGCTACTAGTGGGCAAGAAGAAAAACAAACCTGTTGAGAACTGAAGAGAGAACACCTCCACCCAGTACCCTGTAGTCACGTTCTGCTCCCACTGGGCTATTATAAGAAACAGCAGAGGCTTCTGTGATCTCGTTTTCATTTAATTACAGAATCCACCCATCAATTAAACCACATTCTTCATTTATTCCCAGATGGGCACATTTTCCAACATGATAGCTGGTTCTACTTCTTTCAGATACTAACATTCCTTAGTATTCAGTTTCTGCCTTTTATTGCGTCCCTGGGAAATTTCACACACAGTCATGTAGCTGCAGTTACTATCCAGATGACAAAGACTGGAAATCCTTCCAAGCATAGATCAGTACCTCTGGAGTGCTAAACCTCCTGAATCCTGGATGTACCATGTGATTTAATCAAACTGACCTCATCACCTCTCTCCCCAGCACGACCTGACCAAGTGCTCCTGTATTTTAGCTGGTAGTAATCCCATTTGCCCACACAAGTAGTCCAACTGGAAAACTGCATCCTTCACTCCTATTTAGTCACCAAATCCTATCCAAATTAAGTGACTCTTAACTCTGTCTATTTTCTATTACACTGACTGGTACCTTACATTATTTCTTCCTGGAGTACCATTACATCTCCTTTGTGGTTCTCCTAGCCTCCACTTTGTTCTATACGTCTCCCCATCTCAGCACATATTAGTCTCAATATCATAAGTGTTGCTTATTTATGTGTGTCTTCTAATAGCTCCTGAGTTCTGTGAATACAAACATGGTATACTATCCCTTTCATTTTCTACAATTAGATGATAACCTGTATGGAGTGTACATTCAGTTAACATCTAGTAAATGGATGGTGTTATGGTTTGTGTCTAGATATTCCCCCAAAGCCTCATGCAGTCATGGAGGCAGGCTTCTAGAGTTTGTGACTGATTCATGGTCCTATGCTGGGATTATGGGTGTAAGTGCTATATCTGCCCTGGGGTGGATTGCCTGCATACAATATAAGGGAGGAAAAGAGGCTTGCTCTCCCACTCCTCCCTTTTTGCTCTTGTTGCTTTTGCTATTTTTTGCCACTTTGAAGTATTGCCCCTTTGCCATGTGCCACCCTGCCTTGGAGTCTGCAGATTATGAACTGAAACCTCCACAAACTGGGAGCTAAATAAACCTTTCCTTCCTTCATTTTGGGTGTCAGGTATTTTGTCTCAGCAATGAGAGAAAAATAACCAAGACAGATGGTCAATTCTCAGACCATCATATCCCAAGATGTCAGACATTTCAGGAAGTGAGATGGGTTCACCAGCAAAATTACTGCTCACATACCCTACCTGATCCTATTACAGCTAACTAACTAGCTGCCTATTACAGCTAACTAGGAAGTTGTAGAGATTAAAAATCAATTTAAACATATGCATAGTCTCTAATTCCTCCACAGGAATATGTCCCCATTTTCTGCATGTTTAGCTTTCAAATAAAATGTTTAGTGCCCTATTTATTCCTTCTTTCAAGACCTATTTTATTTTATTTATTTATTTATTTTATTTTATTTTTTGCGGCACCAGGGCTTGAACTCATAACCTTGTGCCTGCCAGACAGGCACTTAAGTCACTGAGCCAAACTCCCGGCCCTGGGTTTTTGAGGCAGGGTCACACTGTGCAGCTCAGGCCAGCCTTGCGCTTGCGTTGTAGCCCAAGCTGGCCTCGAACTCACAACACTCCTCCTACCTCAGCCTCCCAAGTGCTGGGATTAAAGGCATGCACCACCACGCCCGACTTCAAGACCTATTTTAAACATAAAGCATTCATCCTTTGCTTTTATTGCTACATATATTCATATTTTATTCCTTTCATTCTAACTGCAAAACACAACCAATGCCCCAGTCAAGCAATGAGGCTCTGTCAATACAGTGTATGTGTGAAGGACAGCAGGGGAGGAGGATTCCGGGGAGAATTCACAGTTGGCATGTGGCGATGCCCACATGCACTGTGCCAGCTCTTAACCCAAAGCCAAGCTTGTTTTCATGTGTGCCTCTCACCCAAAAGCCTTTGTCCCAGGGCATAAACTCACACCCTATCTGAAGATCAAAACTCTACTTCAGATGTCATGGGGAACTCTGGAGTCCTGACCTGACTGGGTTGGAGGGAAAAGGAATCTTCATACAGGATGGAGCACAGCCAAGATGGAGGCATAGGAAGTTCAGAACAAGTATAAAACATGACCCTCGCCTGCACATTTTTCCTTTTTTTCTTTTTGGGGTCCCTACTGTGTGCCCCTCCCATGAGTCTGGGGGGTCCCTACTGCTTGTTCCTGCCCAGAGTCTGTCCCCCAATCCATATCCACCAGCTACTCAGGTTGCTCACCAACCCATGTGTGCACCAGGGTTCCTGAGAATCCCAGGAGGGGCAACGTGAGGGCAGCACGAGGGCAGGCCAGGGAGCCATGGTGGATGGCGCCAGAGGGAGGGGCGGTATGCCCGGCCTGCACTGTTCGCTTAATTTTTCTGTAAGACTGTCTGAAAATGAGTCTTTTAACTAAAAGGCAGGAAGGAGGGAAGAAAGCTGGTGGAAGGAAGGAAGGGAGAGGGTGGGGAGGGGAGGGAAGTAGGAAAAGAAAGGAAAGGAAAGGGAAGGGGGAGGGTAAAGGAAAAGGGGAGGGGAAGAGGGAGGGAGGGAGGGCCAGGCAGGCAGGCAAGAAAGAAGCAGGGGTGGGGCAGGACTGGCCAATGAGAACTTTCTTTCATTGCAGATGACCTGAAAATATTAAAGCAGTTGTTGCCTAATCCATGCTATACTTTCCCTGTATTACCCCAGGCATTCAGTAAAGTCTGCTGAAAACATGCCTGGTGTTCATGGTACTTTGGGAAACAGAGAAAGGGAATGAAGTCCAGCACAGGATGAAACACTGAAAAAGGCTTAGCACTCACAAGAGAAGACCAAACATTTAGTACCAGCAAGAATGGAGAGGAGACCACAGGAATGCAAACCTCACTGACACTGTGCTCTCCAATATGGTAGCCGCGACCCATATATGGTTACACTTGAAACGTAACTACCCAAATCAAGATGTGTTAAGTATGAAAAAAGTCAAATATCTCAGTATTTTTATATTAACTACATATTGAAATAATATTTTAGATATATAGGGCTAAACAAGATATATTATGAAAATTAATTATACTTGTTCTTTTTACCTTTTAATATCACTGTTAAAATATTTGGAATTACACATAGCCTTGCCCCATATTCCTACTGGGCAGTGCTATTCTAGAATCTTGGGGAAAGTCATGGTTTTTCTGTCGTAAAAGCTATAGGGAATTTAGGCCACTTTATTTGATTATTAAAGAAAAGGGTGACCCTAGGCATGCGGGACACAAGACTGTGGATAATGACAGATTAAATTAGAGAAAGTACAAATTTACAATAGCTGACTCCTTCATTTTAGCAACATTTTGTTAAATTGAAAAATAATTCCTATAAGTAGCAGGGGCTGTTGAGCACAAATTCAGTGTTTCAGGAATACATTTATAGTGTGAAGCAAAGTGTATGGTCTAACTTTCCATCATAAATAACTTGCATTTGATCCTCAGTTTTAAACTAGAAGAGAAAAAGACAAACAAGGAAAAGACAAACAGCCCACACAACATGGATGGATGTGGATTCGAACACCTAGATGTGTTGAACAGAGACTGTCAAGATATGAGTAATTTACTAGAAATACCAAATATGTACAAGGGCTATGGTCATCTACGGATTGCATTGATTTCCTACTAAATCCATTCCGAGAGTCATGTCTCACAAAATTTATGAGGACAAAAACGAAACAAAATATAATGTTGATTCCAAGTTAGCTATACTGTGTGCAACCAGAAAACAGCTTTCTCTATGACAAGCTATTCCAGTACTTCTGATTCTGTGGTATACACATATCTGATTATCTATATACAGAATCTGCAAACGTCAGACTGTGAGAGATTTACATGTCATATAGTCTACTCTCTTTACTTTGTAGATAAAGAACACTGAGCCACAGAGACATAAGAAACTTGCTGAGGTCACAGAGTCAGTGACTGGCAACAGCAGGACCCAAGCTTTCCAGTGTGGCAGAACCCTTCCAGCCCAGGTGTCACCTCATGTTTCCTGATGATTCACTGAGACTGTCTGAAAACTTTGGTTTGATTATCCTACTTATTCAGAGAAGAATTCAGGGGGATTAAATATAACCTTTATATAACATGTATATTACATCATTTGTCTTTAATATATTTTATCGTGTATATTTAAGGTATTTAGCATGATGTTATAAGGTGCATATACAGTAAAGTGGTTGCTCTACTGGAACAAATTAACATCTCCATCAGCTCACATAGCTACCTATTCCCCCATCCCCAGTGGCAAGAGCAGCTCTGGCTACTCATTTAGCAAACGCCTGGCTGTAATGCCCTACCTATCCTCACACAATGAGCTCCTTCCCTTTCTCCACCCTCCTCCTCCTCACCTCATCTTCTGATGCTAATGTTTTCTCTCTCTAGAAAAGTTACATTCACTGAAGCAAATAGCCATGGACTCTAGAAAAGCTCCCCTTCCTTTTTTTTTTTTTTTTTTTTTTTTTAATCTTTGAGGAAAGAAGATGGCCTGGTGTCTACTTGAGAGCCTCCCTGCCCATGGATGGATGGCTTGGGATGACAGTGTTCAAGATTCCCAAAATGAAGCCCAGTTCCCAGAAACAGGTGGTGACCATGTGTAGGATTCAGAATAAAGCCACGAACAAACTCAGGGTCTTGCCCTCCCTTCTGCCTCTCTCTACCATGCTTTTCTACATCCTGAGCTACCCAGATGTGCCCTCACCTCAAGGAACCCATTTCTGTGGGAAACACACAAATCACTCTCTTCTCCCTTTTCCTCCAGTCAGCCATGCCCTGGTTCTGGAATAACAGGCCAGTGTATTTCATATTGACATGCTGGCCTTTGTGAATCCAGATCAAGGCCTTGTTCATGGAAATTAACCTCCAATTGATAGCTTCTTGGATGGGAGATGTTTTTCTGTCTGGAGGCCTTCAAAATGCTCTTAATTCCCACTTCTCAACATACACACACATGCACGTGCACATACAGACACACACAGAAAAAATAGTGACTTAACTTCCCCCAAATTACAAGTTTTCCAGTCCTCCTTTAATGAATAGATGCTGAAGCAAGGTTGCTTTGCAGTAGAAATCTTTCATTTCAGAGAGAAATAAATAGGAAGTACAAAAATGCAAAATTCCATTTTCATTGTTCTTCCATGGAATTAGCCACCCTCCCAGGACCAGGGACCTCCATGAGCACGCACAGCCCTGGGAACTGCCAGTTTGGAGGGACCCTGTCTTCCCCACAAAAGTTTCATGAAATCCCAAACAAGAGGTAAGTGACTCCTCGTGTTTTGTGAAAGCATTTATGCTACCATCCAAGGCCTGGCAAGGAAAGGGGCCAGGCACTGCTTGTGACACTCTACTAAGCAGGGACGCTGGAGGAACTGTACCTTTGCAGGTGAAACATTTGATGTGGAAATGTTTGGTCTGGACCCGAAGCACTTCTCCCTTACATGGCTCTCCACATTTATGGCAGTGAATGACAGGCTTCTCTGATGGGTGGTGAGGGTCCTGAGGGTGGGCCACTGGAAAAAACAGAAGATCCAAGTTAAGTGGGAGCATTCCTACAAAACGGTCCTCACAAGGATGCGCAGCTAGCTACCCTTATCATTCAGAATTCATGAGTCACATACTCATTCTATAATCATGAGCTAAGCATTAGCCCCGCCCCACACCAGAAGCGTCATCCATAACTAAGAGAGTAGTGGCTTTAACAGTCCGCGGGGGACACACCTGGCTTGCTCCTCTGGAGCCTGCTGTGCTCTCCCTTTTGCCCCAACTTCTCTAGGATTATACAACTGGGCCATTAAATACAGTCTGGTCTGTCTCAATATTTTTAAACATGCATCTATAATACCTTTTTCTTGAGCTCGCATGTTTTAGCCAGAATTTGCTGTACACTGTAAATTCCTTGAGGGTGGGGACCATTTCTTCAGGTTCGTGGAGTTTTTTCTTTCTACTTGTACCTCTCTTTCCTCCCTAGCTCCTAGGACACAGCAGTACGCTTCTGCACCAAGAAGTGCAGAAAATGTTTATTTACTTTTTAATCAGTATGTGTTGGTTACGTTCTGATCAACTCCACTAGAGAAGATTTTCTGGTCCTGATTTACAAACTTGGCCTGTAGGAGGCCTATTACGAGATTCCTGTTATGTGCACAGCTCCTGATACACACACTGCAGGCAATAATTAAATAATGCTGGACACATCTTGAGACAATAATGCTATGTGAAACAAATCAGACAGACAAGCTTAAATGCTGCATCATTCTTCTTATAGGAGAAACCCAAAGTATAAATAATATAAAGAGAAAAATAAATGATAATAGGAAATAGGGAGTTAGATCTTTTGCAAATGGGAAGGAGACCAAGAGATGGAGGGGGAGAGGGGAGGGAGAAGGGGAAGTAAAAAGAATTCAGATGTGTTTTGTATGTGTACCAACTCCTCACAATGAATGTAATCATTATGCATCGCAAACATGTATTAATAAAAACTTTTAGAAAATACTAACCTAGGAGCCACGTGAAACCCTCTGAGCCTGTTTGCTTTCCCATGAAGCAAAGGGAATTGGACCAGGTGATTTCTAGGGTCTTTTCAGACTAAAGCCTCATCACAGGACTTTGGGGGATTGTTCTGTCTGTTTCCAGGACTGCTCTGGTCTGGGGATAGAATGCGACTTCTTTTATAGAGGGTCGATGGAGCAGGCAGTGTAAGGACAGCTGTGGCTTTCAGACAACCAAGGATCTTCAGTTAATTTTTTTTACTTCTTCTTTCTTTTTATTAAGTTAATTGGTACATTTTAGATATACGTCTTCAGTTAATTTGCAATTTCTTCAGCCAGAGAATGCAAACACACCTTTTCTGCTATGAGATTCCTTTTCTGATTTGGGTTCTCAGAACTCATGTAATATGTACAAATGTCTTAAATAAGTACCCACATGAGCATAATATGGGGCAAGAACAGAAAGACTTCAAATTAATCAATCAACACAAATAAAAAGGATGATTTTTCTTCAAATGGTAAAATGGCACTGGATAAGGGTATGAGGGTAGATACTGATGAGATCAATTTAGATAGCCCCTTATGAGCCAGGTGTGGTGGTGGACATCTGTTGTCCCAGCATCTGGGAGGCTGAGGCAGAAAGATGGAAAGTTTGAACTCAGTCTGCAAAGCTTGACAAGACTCTGTCTTAAAAATTAAAAAGAGCTAGGGGCTGGAGATTTAGGTCAATGTGAAAGTGCTGCAGTCAAACCCTAGAGGAAAAAAAAAAAAAAAAAAAGCACCTTACAGTAAGGAGCTCACTGTACATGCAAGTATAATAGCTCATTGTTTTTCTCAGACCTCGGTAATGTTCTCATTTCACATGGAAAGAGTTTGAACAACACAGTCCAAGTAATCCATTACTGGGTAAATTCTGGGCAACAAGGTTCTTCTTGTGAA
The DNA here is from genome assembly GCA_004363535.1 of Dasyprocta punctata. NCBI lineage: Eukaryota > Metazoa > Chordata > Mammalia > Rodentia > Dasyproctidae > Dasyprocta > Dasyprocta punctata. The sequence continues at coordinate 66,282 of RJWM01006225.1, read as the reverse complement.
ATTTGGACTAAGAGCAGATGCAGTTTCGGGTCAAACACCCGATCTGCACCCTCTGTACTGGGTCCTGGACCTGTCAGGCAAGGGGCCAGCATTGCAGTTCACCTGCATTTCCTTATCTACCAGCTGGGACCTCTCTTGAAAACCTCCAGTTACAAGACAACTCAGCATTTTCTAAAGGAGTTAAGGAGCAGCATAGTATTGACCACTGACTTTGAAAGTGATTTGTATCACAGCCCAAAATATGTTTTCTTGGGCATTAATAAAGTCTCCCTTAACAGTATCTGCTCCAAGTGCTGGAAGCCAATATGTGAGTATCTTTGTTACTTTAATCTCTTTGCTGGGACAAAATACCTGACACCCCAAATTAAGGAAGGAAAGGTTTATTTAGCTCACAGTTTGTGGAGGTTTCAGTCCATAATCAGCTGGCTCCAAGGCAGCAGAGGGGCAGCAGTTCATGGCAGCAGAAGACAGCAAAAGCAGCCAGAGCAAAAAGGAGGGAAGAACAAGTCTCTTTTCCTCCCTTATATTGTATGCAGGCCACCGACCCTAGGGTGGGTGCAGCACACACACCATCTCCATGCTCTCCTCTCAGCACAGGCTCAGGATGTTTACAAAGTGAGGCCTCTGGGCCCCTGCTGGGTCACTTAAACCTCTCAAATTGACAAAATGTATCAACCATTACAGTGAGTTTTTTTTTTAATTAATTCCCACTTCCAAGGGAAGTAATATTTCATCCTCACCAACCTTGTCTCCCAGTGAGGTGGGCAGTATCATTCCCATTCACTGAATGAGGAAGTTGAGCTCCAGAAAACCTGAACAACTTGCCCAAGTAACAGTAAATATGAGCACAGATTTATACCCAGGCCATTCTGACTGCTAAATCTGGGCTCCTCCCATGCTATAATAAATCAGGAAATTGTTACAAAGTCAGGCAATAATTTATTTAGTAGTTCTAAAAGCAGCAGCTAGGACATGGCTTATAAAGGAAACATCCACAGTATGTTGGGTAAGGTATCCATAGCTTGGTGATGATTCTCAAGGTGACCAAATTGATCCCTGTATCAGAACCCCTTGTGCCAGTATTACAAACGCACTTTCTTCTCTCGCCCCAGTTAGAAATGGCTATTACCAAAAAGTCTAAAAAATAACAAAGGTATCTGGAGAAAGGGTAACTATCCTACGCTGTTAGTAAGAATGTGAATTAGTACTACCATTATGGAAAACAATATGGAGGTTCTTAAAAAGCTAGCGAAAGAACTGCCGTATGATCCAGCAATCCCAATGCTAATTAATATGCTGAAGAAACTGTGCTTGCATGCTTACTGCAATGCTGACCACAGGAGTCAAGAAATGGAATCAGATAAAGAAAATGTGGTACATATATACAACATAATTTAGCCATAAAAAGAATTGAATTCTGTCAAAATGGAACAAGAAGACACTATGTTAGGTAAAATAAATCAGGAAAACAAAGACAATTACTGCATGTTCTCAAATATACACAGAAGCTAAAGCAGTTGCCAAGATCTGGAAATGATGTGGGGTGAAGGTGTGATGGAGAGAGAATGGTTAATGGTATGGGGGTACCTCACAGGAAAAATAACGCCTAATGTCCAGTAGCATGGTAGGATAACTGTAGTTCACAAAAACTGATTATTTCAAAATAGCTAGTGGGATTTGAATGCTGCCAACACAAAGTAATGAAACTCTGAAACTCCAGTGTAGCTGGGCACAGTGGCACATGCCTGTAATCCCAGCACTTGGAAGGCTGTGACAAGAGGATTGATATGAGTTTGAGGCTAACCTGGGCTACAAAGTGAGTTCAAAGCAGCCTGAATTGCATAGTGAAACTCTGTCTTTAAAAGACAATTTAAAAAAAAAATAGTTCTAGAAGAGGAAAACAGGAATTACTATTAGTACATGGCTTAATGGAGATGTTCATCGACTTGATTGTAGCAATCCCTTTACAACCTATATATGTGGGGAAACTGAAAAGAGCTTACATTCTTGTCCTAAGTAACCAGTGAGTTACTATCAAGTGCCTTTTACCCACCAGTCTTCTCAGCTCTTCCCAGCTCTTCCAGTGATTCATCCTGGAACTTGGGCAGACACAGACAAAGTCTGCAAGCCTCACCAATTTTGTTGTCCAAATAAAAGTACAGTGACAACACAGTGTGGCTGCATGCTTTCTAAATAACGAGAAAATAAAAATGAAGAGCCGAGGGTCTTTTGACTTGAAAAGGTAAAGAGATTCCCCGACTACCTACAGTCCAGTAAACGTCCTACTGTAAGTCTAATTGAGGAGTTTTATATTTTCTTTTATGGTCAAACGAAAGCAGGAAAGTCACATCTCTGAAACTTCAGTGTAGCCGGGCGTGGCAGCACAGCCCTCTACTCTAGCACTCCAGAGGCTGAGGAAGGAGGATCACAGTGAGTTTGAGGTCAGCCTGAGCTACACAGTGAGTTCAACTCCAGCCTGGACTCCATAGCGAGAACCTGTCTTAAACAAACAAACAAACAAACAAACAAGAAAGAAAGAAAGAAAGAAAGAAAAGAAAAAAGAAAAGAAAAGAAAAGAGAAAAGAAAAGAATGAAAGAGAAATTCTAGTGCAGGATAGAAACTCAAAGTCCCATTTTTAATATAGCATTTTTCGTATCTCAGGAATGGAATTGAGATTGAGGCCTCTGGGGAGATCTTCCTATTTCAGGCCTTAGAGGAAGGCCACAAGTCCAGGCCTCTGACACGCCGGGATGACAGGGCCACCCTTCAAGCCCAGAGCGGGCCTTGCCTTGCCAAAGCTATATAACTCTGGGGGACAGACTATGGGCTAGACCATGAGACACAACACATCAGAGAAAGCATTTTTGAAATTAAAACCTTCTTAGCAGGTAGAATTCACAAGTGTATGACAGTTTCAGTGTTGCTCTGGGTTACCTGAAATAGTCAAGATCTCCCAGGTAACAAGGGAGCCCTTCCAAGTCCCCCTTCCTCTCTAGATCTTTGACTCAGTCTTTGAAATGACACTGTACTTGATGGCTTTCTAAGCCCTCATAGCTCTTCAGTATCATTTCTCTCCCACAGAGCTCTATTAGGTAGCATCATAGACACATAAGTTAGGTAGAAATACTATAGGTAGTCAGATAGGGCTGGGCCCTCAAGAGAGTTGATACAAAAGATGAAAACACATTTCAACTGTGGTTGCAGGTACATTAGTTGGAGGACGGGCATCAAGATAAAGACAGAATGACCAGACCTACGTGGCTCCCCAAGGGATAAGTGATAACATCTGGTCCAATAGTCTACATAGATATCGGTCACCTTGGTGGGTGACCAAGACCCCAGACCCAGCCCCTCCTGAAAAGTTCTTTGTACACTTGATATAACTTACTTCTCCACTGGACCATTACCTACGCAGCTATACCTGTAATCCAATTGGCTGATCATAGTTTTGTCCCACATTGTACCCACCTCTTGATTTTGTACCCACCTTGTGATTTTGCTCTATAAAACTCCTCCAGAAAGTGGGGTCCACAGCAACCCTCTCAGGCCCCTCCTATCTCTCTCAGGCAGGCGCTGTCTCTCCCTCCTAAAATTTCCTACTCTTAGCCTCCATTGTTCTGTAGAATTCATTCTTCAGTTTTGGGGAGCATGAACTTGGCATATTGGGCATCTAGCAGATTGGGAGTTACATTTATTTACCCGATATAATCTGAAAACCTTGTATCAGTAGGAAGAACAAGAGCTGTCAGCCCCATTTTACCCATAGACAAACAAGGACTCGGAGGATAAGAGGACTCACCCAAAGACACACAGCCAAGAAATAGAGTTTGTAGTAAATTTATGCCGTGACTTCTGATTCAGGGCAATTCCCTCATCACTGACATACAAAGCCCCACGGTCATCCTAGATTTGCTCTTTTATCTCCCACTACAGTCTGTCCGGTCTGGCAGCCTTTGCTCATACCTCCTCTCGCCACTTTTGTGTAGGCCCTGCAAGCCCTTTCCCGGTGATGAGAGCTTCTTGCTCTTGGCTTGTTGTCTTTCTTCTTCAATGCAGCCTGCAAGTAGTCTACTCAAGGTCACAACCTGTGGGCTGCCCTGAGTGACAACGTGGAAAGGGAGAATAACTGAGCAGTGGAGATATTTGACAGGTAAGTAAGGTCAATGTCCATAGTAGCTAAGTCATGTTGACAGAATGTAACTTTGACATGATGGAATCAAAACTGGCACTCTATCTGTAGCATTCCTTTCCAAAAAGACCCCCCAAATTTTAGTTTAATTATGAGAAAAAAACCAAATTGAGATACTCTATAAAATATGACGTGTGATTAAAAATATAGCGAATGTTTAAACTCTTAAAAAATTATTATGGCATAGGACACTTTGTCATTAATTCCCCTTACTTGGAACACATTTGTGCCATTGTTCTTGCCACTTTTTTTCTTTGTACCGGGAATCAAATTCAGGATCTCACTCTTGCCAGACAGGCACTGCACCACTGAGCTAAGTCCCTGGCCCTCTTGCCACCTTCCTAAGCAGTTCTGGAAGTCTTCTTTCATGAATGTCTTTAGGTGCAATGTCACAGCGGCCTCAATGTCCTGACTTGATTCAAACATTCAGCTTTTGTGGTCATTCTGCCTCTGAGGAAGAACCAGAGGGCATATAGTGCCAAACTTAGTGAATGAGGTAGATAAGGATACATCATGATGTTTTTATTTGACAGAAATTACCATAAGTGATCAATGAGATACGATAAAAATGGTGAATGTTTAAATAAGAACATTGCAGTAAAAGACATAGTGCCATTAATGCCCCTCAACATACTTATCTTTGCTTTGAACACTTACTTACATCCCATCATTCCTGGCAATGTGTCTTTTCTGTAACATTTTTTAATTTAAAGATTTATTTTATTTTTAGACCACCTCTTGTATCTGACCACTACACTTCACGATTGTCAGGATCATTTAAAATAACTTCTGAGAAACTACCTTTAACCAAGAAGAGAATAAGGACAGCTGATAAAAATTAAGGAAATCTAAATATAGACTTTAGTTAGTATGCATTAATATTGGTTCATTAATTGTCACAAATATATTAATATAAGACATTAATAATAAAGGAAATTGGCTATCAAGTATATGGGAATTCTGTATTGTAGTCTCAATTTTTAAATCTAAAACTTTAATTTGAAAAATAAAGTTTATGTTAAAAAGAACAAAGACAAAATCATTTCCAGTAGCTGTCTGGGTCACATTCTATCAAGTCTGAAGTTCTCTGCCTGGCTTCAGAGATCTTCAATAAAATGGTCCATCTTAGCTTTTTAGATTTCTGAGATGAAAGCACACTTACTGAACCCCAATCACTGTGCTAACTGGACAGCCTAGCCCGCAGAAACTAAGCACTGACAGGTATATGCTGTACACCTTGCTTGGCCTGGCTCTTCCTGGCCCATTCAGATCACAGGACCCAGACAGGGCCTGATGCAGCTCTGAAATGCTCACAAGGCTTAGGATGAGCAAATATTTCCTTCTCTTCCACATCTTTATGGACCAGCTCAAACTCAGACGGTGCAGGAATAGAAAAGATTTTATTTGGGGATTTTAGGAATTGCAATTGGGAAGACACAGCTGTAGCTCTGAATTATTCACTGTTCTGAAAATGAGGGAGGGTGAGTGTATACATGAGATTTATTACAAAGTTATAAAAATTCTTTTGTGGTCAACTTCTATTGGCATTAAGAATAGGTACCATGTGACAGGGTCATGTGACTGATAAAGAATGTATATAATGAGTAAAAATGTCCATAAAACAAGAGTCCAATTATCTTTTGATGTGCACCTTGCACTCTGGGCACATGTAATTATCTGCACTAGCTGCCTGCGGTCAAATGATGAAAGTAACTAAAGCTTGCATTTGAGACAGCAACAGGAATCATGCACAAGACCTGCTTCCTAGTAGCCTCTCACCTCCATTTTGGATAAATTCTTTCAAAGTTGCTCTCAACATAATTTTCCTTTTAATTTCGCATCCTTTAGCACTGAAAGTGTGCACCATCATCCAAAGCTTAATTCTCTCCTGTTTTGTATTTTGCTTTTGTTTCACAATGCATCAGTCCCGGTTTCAGGAAACTGTAAGCTTCATGGTCAATTTCTTCAAATTTCTGGGCTAGTTCTGATATCAAATATCATATAAACTGAACTGTCATCTCTGTGTTACTCCATTTGATTTTTGGGTTTGGGAAAAGAGAGTTATCAACCTATACCACTACTGGGAACCCCCCCACACGAAGGTACGGGATCCTGACATGGCAATAAGTAATTTAAGCACACCACCATTATACTGGGATAACAGGTAACACTTATTGAACACCTATTTTCAGGCATTGTGATAACTAATTGATACCCACAATCACAGACAGTTCTCACAAATGTCTTATGGGAGTATTTTTGCATTATTTATTCCTGTTCTGCAGGAAAGGAAACCAAGGCTAAGAATAGTTCAATACCTTGTCCAAGATCCCACAGCTAAGAAAGAGCCCGACTCCAAAGCCCAGACTTGGAAGCAGCATGCTGGGGATTTCCACAGGAAAATCTTATCCAGCATAGAAGGGAATCCAGGTCATACAATTTGCTTACTAGATCCTGATTACACAGCTCAGAAGCAGTGAACGCCCAGTTACGTCATCATTCTAAAGGCAACACCTACTAGTAAATAAGCAGATGGAAAATAACACTTCACATATATAAAAAAAAAAATACGTTAGTAGGCTGAGGCAGTTTATGGGTAAAGAACTCTTACAGGGTAAGGATGAAATAGCAAGGAAATACAGTCTACAAGCAGGAGGGACCTCCCTGCAGCCTGCAAGTTGAGTGGAGGCCTGGACTGGAAATCTGTCTCTGGTTGGGATCAGTTTGCATTTGCAATCACAAGATGGTACTCTGCAGGCTAAGGTTAATTTCTGCCTAAGACAGGAACCCAATTCTCTTGGGAGTCTATGTTTCAGAGAGACTGCTTCCTTACTTAGTCTTTTCTCTGTTTCTACCCCCTTAGCTCCCATTGAGATGTAAGCACACATCCAGAGATGTGCTCTCTCCTGCCTCCTGCTCTCTCTCTCTTTGTGCTAGAATGGTCTAGGAAGCAGCAAACTCAAGAGTTTAAATAAATGCACAGGGTACTTAATTTGCAGTTTACCCAAAACTTCATTTCCTGTTGTGGCAAGTGGTAGTTACTTGAAGCTATGCACATCATTACCCTGTCATTAGTTGTCCAAAATGAGCCTCGTCTTGAATTGCCCTCTCCAACCTAATTTCCTTATACCTTGTGAGTTTGGAAATCAGGATTATTACTTGGCACAAACAGTCCCAACTGGCAGGCACTCTTCTAGCCTCCCTGCCACTTGTGGCTTTCTGCTCTGAAGATGTCCTCATCCTTGCTTCACCCTTTCTGTGACAACACACAGGGTCCTTCTTATTTCTCTGACCACAAAAGGCACCATCAGCAATGCCTCACCTGGACTCGTGACAACAGAAACAGCCGAGGCGCAAATCCAGTTAATCCGATTCCCGCAAAGCAAAGATGCACTAGGATTCTACCACCCAGTCAGCCAATTTCCTCCTTGTTACTCACTTGACTCACTTGTTCTGCTGTGCCCCACCTGCCTTCTACAGAGGCTGGTTAATCTCAGGAAAGGATTTTAGATCAGATTGTTGCCTTATCCTTCCCTGCCAAAGAGAGTGACTTCTTAGGCACACATGCGACTGCTGTGACTCACCGAGACAACACCCTTCCTTGACCCCGCTGGCCTCTGTCTGTGTTAGTGACTTTACCTTGGAAGCCAGTAACTCAAGTACAAGACCCAACTCTTCTCCCCAAGAGTGATCAGGAGGCACATTGCACTGGAAGCTGGGAAGCTCGCCCTGCCTGCCATATGGCCCACTGCACCGACATTGCAAAGAGGGGCAGGGAACAGCCGCCTTTGTCTAGGGCAGTGATGGCAAACCTTTTTTAGCTTTCAGTGATAACAAATGACCTGCTGTGGCACACATGCCTTAGGTTCGCCACCACTGGTCTAGGGTGATTACGGCAACAATGTGAGGCCATCTCGTCCCCAGGGCCCTTAATTGCACCTCGTGCATCAAAGCCTGTGTCAGCTGAATGTCAGGACAGTCACTGACCTCTAGGAGCAGGAATATCTGAAGTATGACAAAAACCACTTCTGAAATTCGATAGGACTTTTTAAGGTCACCTCGGGATCTCAAATTATCCTTATACCAGCAATTCCCTTGGAAATGAATTGAGTCAAACAACTGGGCAGTGGCGTCGGTATAAACCAGCTGGCAGAATACCACATCTTAATGGACTGCGGGAGAGCCATGATGCTGAGATGGGAAGGGGCCGTGGTCCCATCTGAGCCGTTTATGGGACTGCATGTCAGGAGAGGGTCAGAGTCTAGCAGCATTTAAACTGAGGGTCCTGAGACAGGGTTGACTTTGGTACGAGACCACCACTGCCTTCTGTCTAATTCCAAATCCATTCAGACATCGTAGAGGTGTTAAAAAAACGAAAAAAACCAAAGAACTAAAATATGGACTGAGTCGGGCATGGTGGCACACGCCTTTAATCCCAGCACTCGGGAGGCTGAGGTAGGAGGAGCGTTGTGAGTTCGAGGCCGGCTTGGGCTACAATGTGAGCGCAAGGCTGGCCTGAGCTATAGTGCGGCCCTGCCTCAAAAAACTAGGGCCGGGAGTTCAGCTCAGTGGCTTAATCGCCTGCCCTGGAAGGTGGCGAGGTTGTGAGTTCGACCCCTGGTGCCAGGGGAAAAAAAAAAAAATGTGGACTGAAATGTCCAGTACGGTACAAACCTGTCTGCTAACACCACAGGGAGCTGTCAGCTGCCTTGTCCTTTACTGTTTACTTTTGCAATATTGAGACTGAACCCAGGGCCTTCACACTGAGCTACATCCCTAGTCCCTTTTTGTTTTCTTTTTTATTTTGAGTCAGAGTCTCATTATGTCACTAACTTGTCCAGGCAGGGCTTACACTTAGAATTCTCCTGCCTCATCCTCCCAGAGTGCTGGGATTACAGGAGTGCACCACCACACCTAACTTGCCTCGGTCTTTTCTTTTTGGCTGCTTCTGCTCAGGTGCCAGGACACAGTTGGAATCATTAACTAGGTAACTAGTTTTTAACCAGTTACAAAGCATTTTAGACCAACTAGTAGAAATGGTTACTCTATGTACAGCACTTCACGATGTACAAAAAGTATTCTAATATGATAACTCCTTGGATTCCCTCTGCTCCATTCTACAAATATGAAAATGGAGCTTCAGAGGTGTTAAGGGACTTGACTCAGCACTGGGGCCTCTGGGAGGAGCCAGCTGTGTGGTTAATGACCTCACCTGGCAGGGTGACAGGGCTGCGCATTTACACTGGAAATCTGCGTACTTTACAAATCTGGGCCTCCCTCTGCCTGCCCTCTGGAGGGCTGGTGTTAAACATTGACCAGCAGCTTGCTGTGCCCAAGGTCACTGCTAGTAAACTGCAAAATCAGGTTTATAATTCAGGTGCTTATCCGTCTTAGGAACAAGCACAGAACCCTTTCTGAAAAGGCATCTGGTGCCGCTCTGAACACACACACAAACTCACCTTCTCCTGAGTCTACACATCCACGGGGAGACAAAAGCCCAAGGCCTGCATTCCCAGCCTCCAATCTGTCACGTAAGACACTTTACAAGTGCTACAGCTACTCTCTAGGATACACTTCAGTTCCAGACTCTCCCCCGGCCTGAAATTCAGGCCCATTCACTCTTTCCGTGTGAGGTAACTGTTTGCTGGGTGTGACCTTTGAAGAAAAGGCAAACACACATAAGCCACACCTGTCACCTTGCCAGGCATTCTCCTAGTCACCCAGGTGACAGAGATCATTAACCCTGGTGGTTTTTTCGTTCTCTTAACTGCAGGGATTCTTCAGCTCCAGTGGAAGCCTATCACATGACAAGAAAAACAATACACTTGAAATCCAACATGGGACTGGAGGTGGGAAAAAGTGGAGGAGACAATTTTTAAAAGCCCCCATCAACTCTTCTAAATACAACCTTCCAACATTTTGGAAATAATGTCTTTTTAACAGATTTTGACCATTGCTGCCTGCTGTGCACACCGTGCTTGTTCCGGAGCTGGTGGAGCTCCGGGGACAGTCAAGCCAGTCTCTGCAGGCAGGTCCCAGAGATGCACAGGTCACACACGAGCCCCACCAGGGGGCCTGGAGAGGAGGTGACAGACCCGTGGGAGATGCTGGCAATGCGCTAGGACTTCTGCAATCCCTGGGCCAGAGAGTTGGGAGAAATTTCAGGGAGGCGAGGGTAGATTTGCCCCTAGGGGGTGGATAGAAGTGAATGGGTGATGAGGGGAAGGTGATCCAGGGCAGGGAGAGTGCAAGGAAGGGACTGGGGGTGAGACAGCCCGGGGTACATCAGGCAGTGTGCAGGGGCAAAGTGAGGGGGAAAGTCGTCACCGCTTCTGCACACGCCATGTCCCCCACCCTCCAGAATTTATAATTTAGTGGGCTGGGGCTGGGGGGAGAAAGAGAATGCACACAGATGAATGGATGAGGACGTGAGCCAGAGACAAATCGGGTTCCAGGAGAGAAGTGGAAAATGAAAAGGAGAGAAAAGCCAGAAAAATGCTTCAAGAAGGAAGCGCCCTTGCAGTTGGGCAAGATGTAAGTAGGAAGGAAGAGAGGGGCATCTTAGACAATGGGAGGGGTGGTGTAGGTTCATTTGAGAAATATTAGGGAAGCTGGTTTGACTGAAGGATGGAGTGAGTGAAGGGCGATGTGGAATAGGAGGCAGGAAAGAGGCTGGCCCTGTTGTCTCTGAGGGAGAAGCTAAGGAACACACTTTAAAGGCTGCTCATTTGGCTCTAGTCCAAAGTCTTTAGAGGACGAGTCTGGCCTGCTTTTAAATGCTGATGTCAGCTCAGTGCAGTTAGGGCAGGAGCCTCTGGGCTACAACATGGTAGCTGGGGAGGGCTCAGTCCCCAGTTCTGAGTGGGTCACGGCGCTTTGAAGAGTCAGTGCCATCCCTATTTCTGCCCCTTTTAGCTCTTTGACCTTGAGCAAGTTACTTTTCTTCTCCAAACCTCAATTTCCTCTTCTGTAAAAATAAGGTAGATCCTACTTTGACACTTAGGAGGATAAGTGAGTTCATGTATGCCAAGTGCTCAGCTCTTTTCCTGACAGAAGGGTGTGCAAACTGGAAACCACTGCTGGTGCAGGGGTGTTTCAGTGTGGGAAAGGTTGGGTCATAGTTCAAGGTGGTGGAAATGAATGCCCATGCAGGCTGCCTCAAACTCAAATGTGTTGAACTTGGGCCTCTACTGTTTCTGGCTTTTAGCAATAGGTACCTGATTTCTGCAGTGTAGTACCCAACAAATACTCAAGGCATCTCACAGCTCCCAGGGTCACCTCTTCAGCTGACCACACTGCTGCAAGCAACAAGTTTTTTGGTTGGTTTGTTTTGGAGGGGGATCACATTTGTGGTACTTGGGATTGAACCCAAGGCCTTTGCACTATACTATATCCCCAGCCCTTTATTTTTAGAGAGGGTCTCATTAAGTTACTAAATTGCCCAGGCTGGACTCAAACTATGGATTCTCCCACCTCAGCTTCCCCAAGTGGTGAGATTACAATCGTACACCACCACACCCAGCTGCAGGTTTAGTTGTAACAGCTTGATTGAGATGTAATTCAAATATCCTACAACTCATGCAGTTTAAGGCACAAAACTCAGTAGTTTTTACTATAATCATGGAATTCTGTGGTCCTCACTGTTAAAGACAGCTGAGTCAGATAGAAATATAGGCAGTCAGACAGGGCTAGGTCCTCGAAGGGGCCAGTGCAGAAGCCCAGATACCTTGCAACTGTGGGAGAGACAGACACCTCCCACTGTGGGCCAGACCTCAAGACAAAGAACAAATGCACCCATATCCCAAGGATTGATTTTCTAAATAGTTCTATACCACCCTGAGGAAGTCAGGAGTCAGCATCCCACCCTCCTCCAGAACGAGTCATTGTCCTTAAACATTCCCGCTTACTACATGACTCACTTCCCCATTTGTCCTTGATTTAATCAATTTTACCTGAACAATTAATCTTATTGGTTAACCATGGTTATGTCCCACCTTATGTCTTGAGAGTTCCCAGTTTTCCCCATCATGGTTTTATTCTATAAAAGTCCCTAAAAATGACAGAGTCCCTGGCAACCCACTTGGGCCCCCTTCTGTCCCTCAGACAGCTTTCTTTCTCTCAATAAATATATTCTACTCTTACCCTCCATTGTTCCTAAAAGTCGTTCTTCGATTTTAGCGAACACAAACTCATGCCGGACATATAATAGGTTGGGAGTTTCATTCCCCTATATCATTTGGAGGTCTGAGATCATTATCCTATATCACTATATCATCACCACAGTATAATTTTAGGGCACTGTCATTACCCCAAAAAGAATCCCATGCCTTTTAGCAGCCCCACCCCCATTCTTCAACCCCAGGCAACCACTCAGCTACTTCTTATTTCTATGGATTTTAAACAAAGCAACAGGTTTGACTGGTATCTATTAGTGTCAGCTTCTCAACATTCGCGTAGCAATCAGAAGGAACAACTGCATAAACAGACTGGAGTCACCGGAACTCCTACTGTCTCACACCTTGTTAATGCATGAAATTCTCCCAAGATACTATAACACGTTGTTCACTAACACATCCCCAACAAATGTCCCTGTTATCGTTTCATCTCTGCCACCTTCTTGGGAAAGAAGCCATAAAAAAGACAAATGAAAACCAGAACGAGATAACATCAGACCCAGTTGAGGTCTCGTGTGGGAGTTTTCAGAAACACCACTCGAAACACGACTTGCCTAGAGGTGTGTCAACATCCAAGTCAGCACCAGAAATCTTCCGGAAGACTGGTACAACAGGATGTGCTTATAGGTAACTGATCCTTCACTGAAGGCAGGTGCTAGGAAGGTTCAGGGCACAGTTATAAAGAACAAAACGAGTTTTATCTTGTAACGATGTGGACTTTCGACTCATCTGCTCAATCCTTTTGCCACATAGCACCCGAGTGATCTTTTAAGGACATAACTGGAGCAGACTGCTCTGCAAACTAAGCCCTCCCAGAAGCTTCCAACTACATGAGATGCCTGTGGCCCCACCCACCTCCCGAGTCTCTTCTCACACTCTCTTCAATCCACATGGCTCCCGAGCTCCAGGTCCTCTGCTTCAAGATTGCCACACATGCTGGTTTGCCCTGGCTCCTTCTCCTTCTCCTTCTCTGCAAGGCTGTCTCCTTCTCTTCCTGTTGCTCTCACCCTAAAGCAGCTTCTGTCACCTCCCTGATACATCTAAGGAAAAGTACAGTCCCTGCTACCCTGCCCACTGTAGCTCAGATTTTTTTCCTTTATTTTATTCTCTGTGTGTGTGTGTGTGTGTGTGTGTGTGTGTGCGCGCGCGCACTGGGGATTGAATCTAGGCCTTTGTACTAAGCTACATCTCTGGCCCTTTTTTTTTTTTTTATTTTCAGACAGGGTCTTGTTAAATTACCTGAGCTGGGACTGATCTTGCAATCCTCTTACTTCAGCCTTGCTGAGAGCTAGGATTATAGGTGTGCTCCACCATGCCTGGCTTTTGGCTTTTTCCTTTGTACTTACCACATTCTGAACATTCTGTCCTTTCTTTTCTGTCATCTCTGTATGTATCACCAGGGTCCAGGTGATACAAAGCTATGTGCTACAGATGTGTTTTAATACAGTCATGCATTTAACACTAGTCTAATTTTCTGACCATTTTTGCAAAGCAACAGGCTTCAGGTGAACTTGAAAGCCAGTGAAGGGCTTTGGGTTCCCTAACAGAATTTTGATGATGTCAATTCAAAGATGAAAGACTGAAGTTTCTGATTAAAAAAAAAAAGCTGAAGGAACAAGCATACTGATGAACTGACCCAACTCCAGCAAAGCTCTGATGAAACCTACACTATGAAGCAATTTCCAACTAACCTGACCCATGTGGAGGAGTTGAGGTGGCACCAGAGCCCAGGAAGTGATGTGTCCCAAAGCAGGACAGGGTGATGTGGAATTCAATGTGTGTGATGTGTCCAAGTAAGGACTGTCCATTGTCCCCCTTCAGGATCCCCAAACACATTAAATCAACTGTTCTTTTGTGGCACCGTGGATTGAACTCACAACCTTGCACCTGCCGGGGCAGGTGCTTAAGCCACTGAGCCAAACTCCCGGCCCTGGTTTTTTTGAGGCAGGGTTGCACTATGTAGCTCAGGCCAGCCTTGCGCTCGCGTTGTAGCCCAAGTCTGCCTCAAACTCACAACACTCCTCCTACCTCAGCCTCCCGAGTACTGAGATTAAAGGCGTGCGCCACCACACCCGGCAAATCAACTGTTCTTATGAGGCCAATACACTCCTCACCATTACACGTCTTATTTCACTCCATCACATAAAGATGGAGGATGAGACTCATCAGCTTGCTTGGCCAAGGGATACGGGCATCAAGAACCCAACTTGCAAAGATCCTTGGTGAAGTCCTATTACAGAATAGCAGGCAATGCTGGCCACAAGAAGCCACTTGTGGTCCTGCACTCTTATGGCATAATGAAGGCGACAAAGCTTGGTTTCTCAGCCCATCCACCCCATCTCTCCTTACTTTCCTGGGTCCCAGGAGTCTAAACCCATATCAAGGAATACACAGCCCTGATTTCACTCAGTCTGGAGGAATAACAGTACCATGGGTGATAGCAGATGATTACTGAACCCTAGCTATATGCCACGCATTACTTGAAATGTTTTACATAGATTAATTTAATTTTCACGACAACCCTATTAGAGTGATACCATCATTGTCCATATTTTCTAGGTTAAGTGACTTGAATAAGGACGTACTGCATAATAAACAATAGAGTTGGAATTTGAACCCAGTCAGGAGGGTTGGAGAGTTTCCACCCACAAACCTGCCTGATTTTTCAGGCAAACCCACAGTATCTCAGAGGTTTACAGGATAATTTTATAGAGCTACCAAAATACAGGAAAGACAACTGTGTCATGACAGGCAAATGAAAAAGAGGCTGACCGATACAGGGAAGGGCTTCACACTCTCCGGCTCGGAAAATCCTAGCTGAAGGCCATTTGACCATTTCTATCCAGTGACACATTTAATTCTTCTCCCCACCTACATCGTAGACCTATTTTTATCTACAAAGAAAGTGGCCATCCTGTGGTTCTGGAGTGTTCAGCCCACCGCGCTACACTCTACAGATCAACTGATCCTTGTTAACGTTTATTGAGCACTTGCTGCAGGGCAGGCCCTCATCACTTGTGAACATCCTGTTTCATGGGTGACAACTTAGCTCTTGTCAATATGGCTACAACATAATTTTTAGTGAATTTCTTTATACCTTGAGAATGTAATTGTTGTTCTACTAGACTCTGCAATACATCCTCTGAATAGTATTCTCTTCCTTGGTTTTTGTGGGCTTAGACTTAATTATTTCCATTCCTCTCACTTTCCTAGTTCTTGATGACTAATCCATCACATTTGCTATGTATTACTGTTGTGACCTATCAATACTTCTTCCCAAGCTCAAACCTGTCTGATAACTGATCAAACCTCTCCACATGGAGAGAAAAGTGGGCATTCTCTGTACTATTTTTACTACAGAAAAACTTGACTGTCAGACAGGTAACGGCTGTGGCTCTCTGACCTCTGGGAGGTGGCAGGGATGAGGTTTGTTTGACACTAACCCCAGTGTAGGTTCCCGGGCACCACACTGCCCCTGAGTAAAGCTGTGCAAGCTGAGGCCTGCACAACTCCAAGGGGCGCTGTCCCCCTGCATTAGGATGAGAACGCTGCCCTGCTGATGCAATGCGCAGCCCTGTAAGCCAGGCACCTTCCAAAGGTCTCCACACATCTCAGTCATCTTGCACTGCACTGGCCCCTCAACCTTGAAAGTATCCTCCATCCACCTGCTCTCTAAATGGCCTTCTGGTCTAATTCTTGCTCAGTAGCTGGCTTCTTTGTTTACTCAATAAGTAAAACCATCACACAAGTGTTGCCTCACTGTGGTCCTGTGGTTTCCACAGCAGGCAAAATCTTTCTCTGGGCATGTTTCCATTATCAGCTCCTTCCAGCCACAAGAAGCCACTCTTTGGTTTATTCTGCAAAAGCCCAAGATCTTTTTGAGCTATGCTGTATGTTGCAGAGAAGTTTCCAAGTCAAGACAACCGTGATGACAGGCATGCCCTGAACCTGCGAACGGCCAAGCCTTTCCCGTCGCACAGGAAGGCTTGCTGGGACACCTGCCCTTCCATGCATTCTTGAGGGAAAGAGCAGCTCTCGCCAGTGTCTTGAATTACAATTTTTCTGGAAATGTTCACATATGTCAAAAAATAAATACTATACAGCACCTCGGGCTCAACAGTGGAAGTGAAGCGCTGAGGCCTGATGGGTGGGACAGTGTGTGGCAGGTTGTTCAAGTCCCGAGTGGTCCCCTGTCCTCTCTTTGTGGTCGCTGCGCAAAAGCAAGGGACCCAGATGGGCACCAAGAAAGCCAAGTGGCGATGCAGACGCACAGGGGCATGGCGTCCTTCGTGGAAAAGCAAAGCCACAAATACCAGGCCGAGAAGCTGATGTGACCTACAGACGGAGGCTTTCCTTTAGAGTTTCTGCTGAACGTCAGCACTTTACTCTGAATTTAATATTTGAGTCTGTCCTTCATTTGAGCATGCACCCCAAACAGTGCCATCAAATCTAGTCAACTTCTATTTAGGACGGCGTGATAAACTCGGAAATTAGCCTATGAAAACTTTTCCAGTTGCAAGCGAGGAACCCCAACTCACCAGAAACATACCTATTAGTACTGTCACAGGAGTCCCTAGGACAGAAATGTGATTGCCAAGGAAGTACTTTATTCTAATGGGAATTTAGTAAGTCTAGATCTCCTGAGAGAATCGTTTTCAAAGTTTGGTTCTTGACACACTGGAATATGAAATCAATTTAATGGGTCAGGACAAGCATATTTTAAAAACAGAGAAGCAAAGATAGCAGAGAGGAAAGGTAAGATTGCCTCACATGGCTTTTATCTGAGTATCCATAGAGATCTTGCCTGGGTCCTGGGTCTTGCTGGGTGGGAATGTTACTGCTTCCTGTGGGTAGGGTTGGCGAGCACTGGGGAAACCCCAGATGGTAATCTGGAGGCCCTCTGTCAAAATCCTGCCCACAGGCTTATTTTGTTTGGCCCACACAATGATTTTTTTTAAAAAGAAAATTGATTCATTTGCCAACATTTAAACTTTCAGAGAGTTTACATAAAAATTCGTTTCTACCCAGAGCTACTCTTGAAGACTGGAAGGTCTGGTGACTTGGCGAGTCTTCCTGCATGGGAAGGGACAACAAAATAACTCCGCTCTGTCAGGAAGGCCATGCTCTCCAGTTTGCCCCCAACCCTGCTCATTAGGTCACCTGTGTGGCTCTTGGAGGCATTTGTAAGTATGTTGTCACCCTCCTCAATCCAGCACGACTCACAAAGTCCTCCAATTAACCTTCCTCACATCCACTGCTATGTTACACAGCCGACAGCAGCCCCTGCCAAACTGGGTTGGCTGTGCTTCCACAGATGGCTGCTGCGCTTCTCTGCTTCTGTCTCACCAACGTGAACACCTGCCCCTCAGTTCCTTTTTACCCACCACTGTACTCCTGCTCATCCTTCAAAGCCCAATTACCCATGACTGCCCCACACAATTAAGCACTCTCTGGATATTACTTTTTTTTTTTTTTTTGCGGCACCGGGGATCGAACTCACAGCCTCACGCTTGCCAGACAGGTGCTTAGGCCACTGAGCCAAACTCCCAGCCCTTGGATATTACTTTAATAGCTCTCTGTTGTGAGCATTTCCCATCGCATCATGATTACATATTTATGTGTACGTTCCTTGCTAGAATGTGAGTGATTTCAGGTCAAGAACTGCACTTGGTTTCTATATCGTGATTGCTTGTCTCATATTAGGTTCTAAAGAAATATATATATATACATATATACATATATATATATATATATACATATATATATATTTTTTTTTTTTTTTCGGCACCAGGGATCTGACTCACAACCTTGCACCTGCCAGGCAGGCGCTTAAACCACTGAGCCAAACTCGAACTCTCAACGCTCTTCCTACCTCAGCCTCCCGAGTGCAGGGATTAAAGGTGTGTGCCACCATGCCCAGCTTCTAAAGAAATATTTTTAAGTAAGTAGAATGATCTCTCCCATGCCTACGTGGCATGCATTCCCTTACTAGTTCATTCAGTGTTCACTGGAAGAGTACTATGGAGCAGACAGACACTGTAAGTTGAATTGACCACCATTCCACTCCTGACCTCGAGAAATTTACAGAACCCTCAAGGTCAATCTTCATTGCTTCCTTTCTGCAAAGCCTGTTTGGATTCCCTGGAGATGGAAAGTCTTCCTTGCTTCGAAGCCCCCTAGAACATTGTTTTTACCCTCATTCATTGCCTTTGGTCTTCTCTAACTGCATTTCCATCAGCACCCCTCTCAACACATTAACCTACTGAAGGCAGGAACTTACCGGTGCATCAGATTCACTCCAAAATGCTTCACAGAGAACAGACCACACTAAATGCATGGTATGGCCAAGGGCACTATTGCTAAGGACCATGGCCATATCCAGGCGGGGACCTTCACACATGGCAGGAGTGGCAGAGCTCACAGCTGAGCGGGAGCAGGGGCCACAAGCCTCCCTCAGCATCAGCTTCACGGGACCCAGTTTGCAGACACCATTCCCACGCTCAGTCCTAGCATGCTGCTCCTGGGGGGCTGTTCAGAAGGGGTCCTACAAGTGACAGGGGAACAGCAGTCCAGCAGATACCTACGGGTCACTTACAGGACCCTCCATGGACCCCATCCCTGGACATGGGAACCCACAGCCCCTACCTTTTTCTGGGGGATACTCAGCCCTCTCTCCTGTCAGTGAGAAATACCCTCAATAGCTTTTCCTGCCATTCACTGTTGCTCATTTTTCTTAAGCTTCTCCCTTCTCACAATGTCTGAAATAGTAAACAACAAAGAAACAAGAAAATATACATATTACTAGAATACAATGGCAATGTGTGAACTGTTCCATGATTTAATAATACATTTTGACTCCCCAAAGACTAAACAGGGAGTCTGCAAGCCAAGACAGCGAATGTACTACCTTCTCCCCAAGAATTTCAAGGAACTCTACAAACCCCAATAAATGTGCTCCCTAAAACTTCGATAACTATGAATCACGCCTAAAGCATAGCGCGCCTGTGCGCACTCTTAACAAATGCCATCTTCCTCAACTCATACAAGTCCCAAGTCGCCCATGGAAAATGCCTCATCACTTCCTCCTGCCCTGTACACATCCAGAATCACAGACTGACACCCGTTTCTTAGACACAGGAATCTCACAGGTCTGGTTCATTATGAAATAACAGCTTCTTCTCATTCTGCAGGAGATTCAGACGAGAATAATGCCCTTTGTCATCTGTGCGCCACGAGCAAGATAAAGTTTGCAAAAGAGAATGAAGAAGCTGCTTTTGTAAAATTCTGACTCACCCACCCGCAGGGCTGGTAGTGTTACTCACAGAACCAGGGATTACCTATGCAGTGTCTAAGTGTGGTCCCTGGGCCAGGAACATCAGTACCAACCTAGGAAGTGTTAAAAGTGCAGAATCTCATGATGTTTCCCAGTCCTGCTGAATCAGAAACATGGGGCAGTACGGTCCAGAAATCTGCACTTTAACAAGCCCTCCAGGAGATTCTGGTGCAGGTTGTAGTTTGAGAACCACTCCTCTAGACAGTGATTTCCCTGTAAATATTAAAATGCCAGCATCTACCTGGTTAAATCCAAATTATTCAAACAAGTCAGCCTTTTTAATTGCAGTGGGACACAGAAACTCACTCCCGGTGCCCCGCAGGGCACTCTGGACCATAACAGCATTAATCATGTCAGTCTAAGCACAAATATAATGTTTCAGAGAAACAAGGTCACGCATAACAAATATTCGCTCTCCCCACTGTTAACAAAATTTGCCCTTGAATACACAACTCCTGCCAGCTTGGGATAAACATACCTCTGGGACTGAGTCAACCTCAGCCCAAAACACAATGAAATAGGAAGCTGGGCTGGTTTCAGCTGTGGTTTGCCCAAACCAGGCTCAGCTATAATGGAGAGAGAAATCTGCATCCCTCACTAACCACTGAGTCTTCTGAAAAGTTCTCTGGCTCTCTACTGCTGGCTCAGGGAAACGCCCGCACACTAGAGGCAAACAGAACTGGGCTCCTCCCTTCTTGCCCTGCATGGGGCTGTGCACTGGATGACACAAAGGAGCCGCCTCCTCAAAGTGAATCACTGGCCGAGCTTTGCTCTGTGGTAGGATGAGTCTCCCACAGTGCATCTTTGCTGCAGGAATTTCGGAAAAGTCAAATGGTTGTTCTTTAAAGAGGTTTTTGGTGATGCAATACAGGTGGTTCAGCCTGCCTGGTCACTTGAGCAGGTCATGGAAATAGCAAGGAGGGACACCTCCCAAAGTCTAGAAACAGCCTCAAGCTCACACGCTCACTGTCTATGTATTCTTGACTTCACCAAACATTCTCAAGAGCTGCGAATAAATTCAAATTAACGTACTCCTTCCCCCAAGTTTATTTACATTTTCAGTCTGAAATCTAACTGGCCCAATGATATATTTTTTCTTTCTGGATTAATATTTATTAGACTTCAATGAATAGATGGCAGAGGACAGTGACTCTGTTATGAGTTTTTAAAAATGCAAATTTCTTTCCCTCAGCCTTGGAAATCTTATCATTCAGACAGCTCTTCCAGAGTGAAGAGAAGATGGTCAGAGCTACACTTCCTAGTATGGCTAGCACTTTTATATATAAAATTGTAAAGGCAATTCACGCTTGGATTTTTTTTTTTCTCAAGTGGAATATGATAACAAAATCTGGAACTTTCCTCCCCCGAAGATGCAAACTCCCCAAATGAGTTGTGTGGATAAGTCACTGATCAAGGAAATTGGTTAGGAAACCTATAGCCTGTTATATCTCCTTTATTCTGTAACGTCTTTTCAGATCTTAGGAAATGCCCTCTTTATTGGCGTTCCCTTAAAAAAAATTAGGGCTTTTCAAATTAAGACCAAGAGGAAAAAGCTAGACGAATCCAGGAGCAGGCCAGGAAGGGCATTTAATATCAGTTTGGGAAAGCATTAAACGTTCAACCTGAACTCAGAGCAGCTATTATCCAAGAAAGAGGGACCTCGTCAGGCACTCGAGGAAATCCCACGCCACTGTGAAAGCCCTATCGTTCTCCCGCCAGGCCAGGATGGAAGAGCTAAAGGTTGTCACAAGACCACATAGAGAATCAACAAATGCTTGAGGAGAAACAGTACTCAGCTTCAGTAGGACAGGTGACAATTGTTTAATTGCTCTACCTTTTATTTAGGTATGTAGAGTAATTCTAGAAAAATTCACAGAAAGGATGTGTCTTTGGGAGGCTTTATAAGGAAGCAGAATATGAGTCAGGTCTTTGGTAAAAATGGAAATAAGGGATACACATATTTCTCATGAGGGTAGGAGGGGTAGTTTGGCCAAGGCTGGAGAGGAAAATTCTCCCTCCCATGATTATTCAAATAGGAGGGTGCAAATACAGGTAGCACAGGTATTGTAGCCAGAGAGGTAGAGAGCAATGACAAAAACCCAGCTTTTCTATCTTCTAGCTATGCAATCTCTCTCAAGTGCAGTAACTCCCATGGGCCTCCATTCCTTCTTAGGAGGATCACCACTAACCCCAATGGGCTAAAAGACTAGTGATCATGGATATAAAGTGTTCAGCACAAAGCAACATTTATATGTGTGCACTGATAGACTTAATCATAGCATTAAAAATTAAAAACAAACAAGATGAGCTGAGAAGGATATTTACTTAGATGCAAGTGTGGAGGAAGTATTTGAAAGACTTGGGGAGATGCTGACAGGACAAGCAGGAAGCCTTGAACTTCACCTTGTTATTTACTTTGGTTTTTGAGCTGGGAAATGATAGGATGATTCAGTGTCCTTAGAGGATTACCTTGGTGCCAGTCTGTAGGTCACATTTGAGATACAGTACACCACTAGTCTCAGGAGCTGCCAAGAATAAGATTATGGTGGTTTTTAAAATGTGGCAGGAAGGAGCTATTTCCAAACCTTAAAGGACGTTGGACATAGCAGACTGGGACCATCATGGTGAGGTGTCAGTTTCTCCATGGATACCTGACATCTGAAGTACCTTCTATTATTCCAGAGGAAAGCAAAGTCTTTTGTTACAACCTCCTTTCAGGGAGAGTATAGCAAGCCCATATGAATGTGCCAAGAAATCTCAAGTGTCCTGCCTAGGAAGTATAGCCTGGACTACACACTTCTGATCACTCTCCACTGCCTTATCCCCAATACTGGCTCATAGTTTATAAAACTGAACTCCTCTCTCCTTCCCACCCCGAGCAACTCTCTTCTATCCCACTCTTACACCCTGTTCTCCTTCTCCCTGAATTCTTCCCAGGCTTTAACCATGTCCGACATGAGTCTGAGGGTAATGGGTTGAAGTGCACTTCCCCTTCCTCCCAGCCACATTCGCATATTGAATTCCTAAGTCTCAATGAATCAGAACGTGGCCTTATTTGGAGAGGGTCCTTACGGAGGTAATCAGGATAAAATGAGGTCATCGGGGTGTGTCCTACTCCTAACTTCCTTTCTACAGAGGGGAAAAATGTGGAAACAAACATGTACACGGGCGAAGGCCACATGAATTTGAACACAGAGATAATATCATGCTTCTCCAACAAGCCGAGGACCACTAAAGACAGCCAGCAAGTTATCACAGATTCTTACTCAAGGCCCTCAAGAAGAATCAACTCTGCTGATTCCTTGATCTCAGACTTATAGTTTCCAGAACTAAGACAATAAATTTTGGCTGTTTGGGTCACTTGGTTTGCTGTACTTTGTTAGGCAGCCCAATCATGGCCATCTGATTTCTCTTTCCCATTCATCACATGTGTCAAACCTATCAAACCTGCTATCAGGTCCCATCAATTCTAGTGTGCAGGCTTCTCTTAAACCTATCACTTTCTTTGCATTCAAATTTATCACATGTCCAAACAGCCCAGTCTTTAAAAGCCCAGTTTAAGAGCCACCTGCTCCAGGAAACCTTTCCTGATCAGCACAATTGAAAGCCAAAATGCCTACCTTCAACCCACCAGAGCACTACGCCTCTTTAAAATATCTACTTCCTATTAATCATTTATGACTCTATTTTACTTCTTCAATAGATCATAATGAACCTGAAGGCAGCTACTGAGTCCTCCATGTCCACAAAACCTTTCTGAGTACCCAGAACCTTGTCTAACCCTGGCTGGGGTTGGTGACTGAATCTAGGAGCTCTGACCATTCCTGGCCAGAATCAGGGTTACAGAAAGAAAATAAATGGAGAACTGAGACAGATCATCTCTATAGACAGATATGCTTTGATGAACCAGATTATCACATTTGTAGCAACTCAAACCATCCTGGGAAATAAGATATGTTGGTGCTCCACTATCATTGGAAATTTCTATTTCTGCCAAGAACTAACAGGCTGTTGTGGTGGTTTGGTTGACTTCCTGTAAGGATTTTTTAGTCTCTCTGCTTGAGGGGCTGTAACTACATCTTAACAATAACTGTGCCCAAGGTGTCCCACAGTCCCACTGCTCCTAACTAGGGCAACTGAGTGTCCTAAGGGACACTTGGCAATGCCTGGAGACATTTTCAATTGTCATGAGTGAGAGGTTGGTGGACTGGTGTTTAGCTGGAGAGGTCAAGAGTGACAGGAAACATCTTACAATGGTCAAGACAGAATTACAAAGAATTGTGTGTCAAAATATCAGTGGTGTTTATGTTGAGAAGCCATGCTCTAGAGAATTGACCTGCCTTGTGAGTGTGAGAGTGTGTGTGTGTGTTCCCATACATTTAAATGTCAAGAGAAGAGTGGACATTTGTCCCTCAAAGGACTGAGATGAATTGTATTGGGTTCCATTTTACCCTACAAGCAAGTTGGCCCAGCCATCAGCAATAGAAAGCTTCCATTTAACAAAACAAAAAATGTGGTGCCCAAATGTAAAATTCCATTTACCTCGATGTGTCTCTCTTGCTGCTAAATTCTTGTGCTTTCCCAGTGTTTCTAAACCATAATCACTCATCATTATTTACCTTAGATGATTATTTATATAACACAATCTCCAGTATTCACTTATTCTTATTTTCTTTAACAAAAGAAGAAGCAATGAGTTCCTTGCATATTTTTAAAATCTGCACAAGGTCACATATAAATTAGACAATTACAGCTTTTCAATGATTCCAGTGGGCCTCTCAAGTGTACGCAAATGAGTGCATACTCAGGAAGGCAGATATCGACTGATAAACCCACAAAACCCTCTCGTGCTTCTTTGTTACGGGATAGTCAGGGTAAGGTGCCCTTGAACACAACAGAGAAGTAACTATTCCATCAAGATTCTGGGATCGATGATATATGTCTGCAACTTAAGTGAATGACTGACAGGTGGGAAGAACAAGAGTTAATGAGAGTGACAGGAAGTTAGCTAGTGTCATTCTACCCTAGCAGGCTGTGATGAATCACTGTGCTTTTTCTCTAGCCTATGTCAACCTGAAACCAAAGATTTCACGGAGCAACAGCAATGGCATAACCAACATGGGCACCAAGTAGTAGCCCAGTGAGGAGCCTAAAGGCCTCCATATTCTTTGAACTGGACACCACCATGACCTGAGCTCGCTCAAGGATGGTTTTGGTCAACTCCAGAAGAAGGGAGGTCTTCCCAGGAAAAAGAGGGAAAGGGAAAGACTGGAAAAGTTGCAAAATTGAAAAGACGCAGATCCTGTCACAACTCTGACAACAGGTCAACCTATTTCCATTGTTGGAGAATCTACCATAGGGCAGAAACAAAGTCATGTGCTGGTTATAGATAGAGACACTGCAGCTTCTGAGCAGCTCACCATCTAGTGAGGGACAGCAGATGTCCACTGTGGTGACTGTGGTCACTGATCCACCCACACCATATGATGGGACAAGGAGGATGAGTGTGTGGTCCAATAATCTGCTGTGTGACTTTCAGCTACTTACTTATCCTTTCTGAGCCCCAGTTTTCTCATCTCTAGGATGGATGCCTCAGTTTCATGCTCTCCAATGCCTGTTTTATTTTATAGGTCATAATGAAGTTCTCTTCTTTCCTTTGAACCTCTGTATAACTACCCAAAAGCCCTGATTTCCTGTGCTGTTGGAATAGGTTGGTGTAATTAGAAAGCTGGGAGGCAACAGTGGGACTGACAGACCTCAAAACAAAAAAGGAAAAGCTTCTAATCATTAGCCTAAGGGCCAAGATAATACAAGTATGTGACCTCCCAGCGGCCTGGCCCAAGTATTTCAGTTAGAAAGTGGCTACTGATTTGCAAAGCAAATGCTAAATCAGGTGACTGAAACTCTGGGAAGTGCACAAGGACTTTGAGGTGAAGCTGTTATTTGGGGACTCTTGGTTCATAACACACACCAGGTGTAGCAAGTCTGGAGCTGCCAGAAGCCCACAGCAATAGAACTGAGAAGCAGATTGGTGACCCCTTTCCCATCACCTGTTACTCATATCGGGAAACTCAAATCCATCAACAGGACCACTTTATTCTAGTTGGGCCTGAGGTTCAAATGAAGGGTCAACTCTAGTAAATGCCAACACCTGCAGTCAGTAGGAGGGTTCCTGGAAGGATTCCCCAAAGAGAGGAAACATTAAAAGCACCTTTATTCACACAAAATTATTTCACTCAATTACTATTTACTTACTGAGAGACCAAAGCTAAAGCAGGTAGACATTAAAGATTCCTGTATGCAGAAATAGAGCAGAACCACATGGTGTGTGTGTGTGTGTGTGTGTGTGTGTACGCTGAGGTGGAACCTTAACACTGTTAAGCTGTCAGGATGCTATTTCTCAATCCCTCCATTAGTATAATAAAACCAAACTGCGTTTCCAGCAACAAGGACCAACTGGAGTTCAGCATTTTCATCTCAAATGTATTCCCTTAGTAGCTCTACGAGAAAGTAGATATAATTTATTGAAATGGCTCCAGACAGCAATATCTGTATTAGTGGAGGAAAGTATGGTCCACAGTGAGAATGTGACATAAATCCAGTGTCGCCAGAAGCAAAACTCATGATCATTTACATTATAAAATCACTGAAGGCTGCTAACACAGCAAGTCGGAAAAATGATCATAGGATGATCCCCTTTTTGCACTCCTCACGTGTATGTACCTATGGAATTCCAGTCCAGAAAGATCTAGAAAGTACACACTACCCACTAACAATTGAGGCTGATAGAGGAGGGGGAGGTGCTTTCACTTTTCTTTCTATTCTCCTGTTACATTTCACTCTCACAGAAGATGTATTCACTCATTAAAACAAGCCCTTGTTGTGTTCTTTCACGTTTCCTAGACAAATAATTCAATTCTGAGAGATTTATCTTAATTTCAGGGCCACGCCTAGTACATAAATAACGTACACCTGGACGGGGCACGCCCACCCTCCTCCTCCTCTTCCTAGTCCTGCGATGCGATTTTGCTGCCTTTACCATGTACAGCATCCTTTAAGAAGGTGTTTGGAGGAGCGGTGAGGGACCACACTAAAACGACAGCGAGGCTGGGGCAAGCCCCAGCACGGCCCCGCCTAGTAGGAAGGACCCTTCCTTTACAGATCTTAATTATTGATTGGGGAGAGGCTGTCAACGAGGAAGAGAATGAAGGCTAAGATGGGGGCAGGAAGGCAAGTCACAAAATGAGCGAACCAGCCAAAGCCGCGCACACCCCACGGCTCAGTTCTGCAAACACTCCAAGAAATGAGCCGAGGTTCAGACGCTGTGACTACGCGAAAGGTTCTTAATAAAACCTCGGCTCCACAGAAACCCAGACTTCACAGTGCAGAGAGTCTTGCACCAAGAACATGTCTGCCCGGCTTTCGACTGATCTTTGCCCATTAGGTAGCCGAGCCCCGCAATGCCATTCCAACTTCTGCAACCGCGCGCCGTGATCGATATTTATAATTACCTTGCTCCTTCACCATGGCAACCGGGTCCTTAGCCGAATGGGGCTGAAGGCAACAGGAACGAACTCCAGGAGTGCGAGCGCGCCTCGGCGGTCGGACAGACCCGCGGCTGCAGAGGCTGCGAGGAGCCGCCCCCGGCAGTGGTAGCCAGCAGCCGCCAGGTCCCAGCGCTTTCCAAAGTCCCGCCCCCCGCGCGCGCCCCGGCTCCCACGCCCGCCCCGAGCTCGCCTGGCCGGCCGCGCCCTGCCGGGTACTCTGCCCTCGCTCCTGCGCAGAGACCACTGGCTACTACAGCTGCTGCTGCAACAAATGCACAATTCCCCCGTCCTAATCGCTGGTCCCTGACACCACCTTGCATGCCTCACGCCCAAGCCCAGGGAAAACGGGCAACCGGAATGCTCCAGAGCCCTGGCCCCTCCCAGGGTCTGATAAATGATTGCCAGAGGAGGGAGCCTGGACCACAGCCAGGGACTGCTTCCCTAGGTAAAACAAGTCAATGGTTACATTATTAGTTTCCTATGACAGCTGCTTTCAATTCCTATTACAGCTTCTTTCAGGCAAACTGAATAAGCAAAATTGGCCTTAATAGAAAAATAATGCTGGTGGCAACTTCACTTTCCTATGAGAAACGAATGGTGACATGTGGTTTACCTGAGTCCCCAGGGGAAGATGGAGGGCGAGGCCTGAGATACTGAAAGAGCCCAGGAAGAAGAGTGTGTTCCAGGATTCAATTCCTTATCCTGGATCAGATTCGGGATCAAGGTAAAAATCTGAATTATCCAGTTAGGTAGGATTCCTTCTGACTTCCATTTTCTCCCTGCTTCTTTGGTGTTTTCTAGACAAGCTCCTTTGATGTGTACCAGTGAGGGAGAAGGCTCAGTTACAGCTGAGGGTCCAACAGCCCGGTGGAGGACCTTGTGCAACCAGGACCAGCCTAACCTTGATCTGCAGTGGCAGCCCCTGGCTTTTCTGACCCACGAGGTCCTGGACACGTCTCCTATGAACAGAGGACTTACTGATTCAGAGAGTCAATACCTGCCCCATCCAGCTCCTGTCTCCTAAATCCAAACCCTTGGGTCCCTGTCCAAAGTCATATATGTCTATCTTGTGGAAGAAATGTGATGAGCAAGAGACAAAAAGACAGACGTCACTCCACTCAGGGAGAACAGCAGATGGCCAACACATCTTTCAGAACCAGAATGCACAGCCAGTGTTACACTGTATTTACTGCAAATATTGTAACGTGTTGAGTCTAGGAGAGCCAGGGGAACAGAAAGGAACAGAGCCAACGAAGCTGCCTCAGTTTTGACTCAGAGGTTGGTTATGGCCGAAATAATTAACTTTGGTGGAGCTGGGGGAGAAAGGAGAAAAACACTTCTTTCTTCATCTCCATCTGGGGCAGGTCTTGATTGCTGGCTTTCTGATGTGTAACAGTAGCAAAGCTCAAACAGCTGTGACATTCCTACATCTGTGACTCAGGGCTTTACTATTAATAGCTTGGGTGCCTCAGTCCCTAAGTAAGGGCTAAGTCCCCTTCAGCCCCTGGGTCGTCTTTTCTATGACACACTTTGCCCACACCATGCCCTTCCCCCACACAGCCCTACAGGGTCATGGTTTTCCTATGTCAGCAGCCAGCTGTAATATAAACACTGAAGAGCCTTTAAGCAGCCTCTGTAACCTCCATTCATAAATGCGAGCCAAGCATGAGCGGGACACCATCCAATACGCAGAGGGATGGCATGGTTCAAGAGCGCCTTGGAGACCAGCCCTCTGCATTCCCCATTTTGCATGGCAATTTGTCTACTTTTCAAGTCCTGATCACTCTCACAGCCTTTAAAGAGATGCTGACAAGCGAAATCAACCACAGAGAACTGGAATTAGTTTGTGCTATGAGCCTAGCAGGTGAGTTAATGTTGTTATATTTTTTGTTGCATAAACAGCACCTCATTTGGGCACTTCTCTCTAAGGCTCTCAGATATTGAGCTCAAAGCTAAGAGAACAGTGGGGCTGGGGTATAATTCAGGGATAAGAGCACTTGTCTGGTGGGCAGGAGGGGCTGGGTTCCATCCCCATCACGGGGTGGGGGAAGGGGCTAAGGAACAGCTTGCTGTCTTTTACCACTCCCTTTTGTTCCCTGCTGGAATGTGACTGTGAACACTGCTGGTTTCCAGTCCAAACTCAGTCATATATGAGCATTCCAGATACTGTAGATGCCATTAGTTCAACTCTTCTTCTTACTCGGGATGACACATTTAAGTTTACTAACCAAGCTGGTCTCTTCTTGCAGTTTCTAAGATAGCTGTAGACCTTTGGCGATAAACTGTACCATCTAGAAAGGTTCTCTGGTGGCTTGGGAGACTGAGAGAGCAGAGTCTAATTCATTTCCAAAGAAGCCTTTTCTAAAGAAAAACACTACACAGTGCATCAGAGAGCTCCTCCTTCCTGTGCTTTCCATGGAAAGAATTTTCCTGTACCATAGTCACGGTGAATGAGTCACCAGCAGTTTGTTGCTAAATAACAGTCATATGGCAAAAGTCATATGGCAAAAGTCCTCCCAACAATCAGATGCTGCTACTTTAGGATAAAAGCATCCACTCTGCACTTTCAAGATAACCAGAGGGTATTGCTAAAGTTATTTTAGGAATGTGGGAGAGTAAAACCAAATTGTTTTTGTCTCATTGCCTCAGGATAGACTCCTTAAGAGCTTGGAGAACAGAAGCAAAGTGGAGATATTTTCTACTTACAATCAAAGCTGCACAAAATACAGTAAAATAAATCAGGAAAAAAATAAAATTCATAATTCATAAGAAAAGCTTTGCATTCTTATTCTAAGGATGATTTTCAAAGAAATTACCTCAGTCTCATTCCACTTTGATGAGATAAGTCTTCCTAAGACAGACACTGACCCAGGGTTTTAATTGTTACTTTACTCTCACCCCTCACCCCTCAAATGACTCACTGCTGCCTTTTCATTCACTTGAAAAATGAAGCAAGGATTATCAGTGACCAATGGATAAGAGACCAATTTGTTGGAGAGAAAAGCTTGTTAGCATACAACCACTCCTGGCAAAAATTCAAGCATGCATCATTTCCATAGAAATGCCAATAGAGGAAAATGTTACCACTGGAAAATAAGCATCCAGAAAGAGCCCACTTCCTCACTGCCAAGCCTGCTGCAGGACCCTGTAGGCAGGAATTTCGGGACCCTCCGCTGTTCCAGACCCAAGTGTCCAGGGACCGACCCTCAATACCTCTTTGGCAAGTGAACACTCAAAAGTCTTTCTAGCAAAATTCAGGGACAGAAGGGTTGACAAGGAGCCCCTAATGTAGGCTCTGTTCATGTTCACGCCCATTGACACTGATGGGAAGTCTGATGAGTGTTATGAAGGTACTGCACAGGTGGTAGAGAAAGGAGAGAAACAGTTGCTTTGGAGGAACTTACTGTCTAGTGCAGGACAGGCAGCTCCTCAGATACTCCCCAAGACATGTGCTAAGCCACAGTGAGGCACAGGACGCAGGGCAGTGCTGAGCCCCACCCGGGGAATCGCCAGGCGGGGTGAGGATGGGCCGCGCGAATGAAGAGGGAAAAGTTACTCTGAATCGAGGAAATGGAGCAAGAATGGGTAGAGCAGTTCACCGCTCCTGGGCAGCAGGACAAGCTCAAAGTCAGGCTGGTGGGAGGTCACACAGGGCTTCCATGCCACTCAAAGGAGGCCTGACTTTAGAAGGGATATGTCAAACCTGGGCTACTTCTTTCTTTCCAAACCAAAGGCTGCGTCGCAAAACCCTCCTATGATCCGTTTCCAACCACGTGGCCTCCTTTCAAATTGCGCTGCAGTGGTACCTGCATTTCCAGTGTTTAGCAGGTTGTCTGATGGATAATAGCGGCCCAGGAAGTACTGCTGTTTCTTAGGTTGTTTAAACATTTCTCTCACCAAGTGGATAAAAGGGCAGCCACACAGATCACTCAGAACTTTAAGATGCACAACCCACTTGCGATTGGCTTATCCTTCTGAAGTCATGGGTTCAAGTCCATAACTAGGCCTTGAGCTCCTTGAAGGCAAGGAAGGTTTCATGCTCCACGCCCCGCCCCCATAATCCACAGACCTCTGGGGACTGAAATACTCAAAGGACTTTAAACCAGACACCTGTCCTCCACCCCAGGTCTGATGACTCAGGTTCTGTGGGTCTGAGGCCTGAACTACAGCCAGCTCCCTCCGTGACTGAGGACCACTGGCCTGAAATAGAAAGAGGGTTGAGGTTTACGAATAACCACACACGTGCCATCACATCTGAAAAACAATGCTTACACTCTCAGTTGACCAAAATATCAATGTGCCTGACATTCACTGCAATCTTAATAAAAATTTATTAGAACTGGGGACTCCAAATTTTCCTAATGTGAGACAAATTCCTATACGCCTGACCCTACTGGCTTTCATGTCCATAACTGACAATTAGGGTTTTTTTTTTCATATGAATTTCATTGAATCAATTCCCAGCATCATTCTTGCCCCAAAATTCTTTAAAGTAAGTTTATTTTACATTTGTTTCCAAAACTTCCTTGGGATCTTTCTCAAGAGCCAGTTCTGAGTCTGGACCTAAGCACTGGGTTGTAGCTCAAGAAAATGATAAAAATTACTACTGTTTATCTAAAGGTCACTATAAACAATTCAGTAAGGATAAAAATGACTGGGTAAACATCCAATTAGTCCTCTTTCTACAGATGTAACAGAATTACTGGAATTCAAAGCATGTTTTTATAGAGCTTCACAAATTTTAGACTAAATTTCACATAGTACTGAAAGAGCTCTGAATTACTCATGAGGGACATTTTTAAAAACACTTTACTATTAGCTTTCTTTTCCTTAATATATTCTTTTCAGTAGAAATCCAGTTATTAGTATATAAAATCATTTGCTTTCTATCAAGGAGAACTTCAGTGTCTTTCCTAGCAATATTTCCTTCTTTTTGATACTTAGTATCACCAGTGGTCTGAATTTGACTATAGTGCAATGCAAGAGTTACATGTCTGTTTCTTTCAAGACTGTGGGCTATCAGAGGGAAGTGCTGAATGTTACTGTATCTGCATTCATATAGTAACATGCACAAAAGTAGGAATGCAGTTTTGGTTTGGAATTGTACTGGGGGTTGAGCCTAGGATCTTCACACTGATCTACATCCCCAACCCTTTTTATTGTTTGAGACAGGGTCTTGCTAAGTTCCCCACGCTGGCCTCAGACTTGCAATCTTCCCACCTCAGTCTCCTGAGTAGCTGGGATTATAGGCATGCATGCCTATGCCTAGCTAAGCATGCCATAGTTGATGAATGCTAAGTACATTAGCTTTCCCTTGTTGCAACAAATACCTAGGATAATCAGTTTAGAAAAGGTTTACTTTGGGAAGCCTCAGTCTATGGTTGGTTGGCCAAGGTAGCACATCATGGTGGGGAACTTAGCAAGACCAAATGCATCTCTTTGCATGGACAAGACCCAAAAGAGAGGGGAAGGAGAGGGAGAGGGGAAGAGGAGGGAGAGGGGGAAGGGGAAATGGAGGGGAAAGTGAAAATATTTGTCAAGGTGCAAAGCAATAATTGACTTGTAGAGAAAGGAAGTTAAAAAAGGAACTTAATCAGGTTGTCATTTTATGAAATCTTAATAATTACCCTCACTATTACTTTCATCACTGTTAACTGAGCTCCTATTATACGGCAGCCACCATTCCAGTCTCTTTACAGTTATCACCTCATTCAGTCACAGCAAAAGCATGAAGCACATGTTATTACACTTACATGGGACTCAAGTGTCAGGTTTGTCAGAGTTCAAAACCACAGGCTCTGGCTTGGGGTTGCTGGGCCTTCCCTTCTACAGAGATTGTTAAAGAGCCTCTCCTTCCCATTCCCTAACTAAACACACACACACACACACACACACACACACACACAGAGAGAGAGAGAGAGAGAGAGAGAGAGAGAGAGAGAGAGAGGAGGGAGAGAGAGAGAGAGAGAGAGAGAGGCACACTGACTTCTTTGGTATTTCCAAACAGCCTGGAACAATGGAAGTGAAGTCAGAGTTGGCTCTGTCTAGGTAAAACAATCTTCTCCCTCGTTACTTCATCCTTTTTTATTTCCTGCACTTCATGCCATGGGACCTGTCAGCTAAATCGCATCACAGCCGTGGCCTGCCGGTCTCCTCCTGGGGCTGGACAGAGGAAGATGGTATGCCCAGATCCACAGGTCCAGTCTTCTAAAATGCTGTTCGATAATCTACCCTGTCCAGTCATTCCTCTAGTTTACGTAAAGAGAGGGAAAACTTTTTTTTCTTGGTTGCAGGATTTTCACAAGTTTTAGAAAATCCACATCTCCCCTCAGCCTTTATTTTGCCTCATAGTTCCCCTAATTATGCCCTGGTACACTCCTCCAAAATAACCGGTCCCTTATTCTCCTGGGATGTTTCACTCATCACCCAAGGGACAAGCCAAATATAACAAGCAACAGACATAACTATCCCAGCCTTTGCTACCACGGGAAGGGCGCCACTGTCATCAAATAGTTCTTAGTGCACAGAGAGAAGGAGCCCTGGAACCAACATGCCGGTTGGTGAAAATCTACAACTTTTTATTAATAAACAGGCAAACTTGACAAGGGTTACACAATCAGTTAGAAATGGGTCAAAGTTCCTCCTGTCTGGCCTCCTACCAGTGGTTACTCTGTTATGCCGCAGTGGCCACACAGGCGGCTGATCAGGCACTGGCCACAGTTGAATTAAAGCTCCACCATGTGCTGAGTGACCTTGGGCACACTGTTTTCTCTCTGTGGGATTTAGCAGTCTCATCTGGGAGTGGTAGTAACCCGGTCCACCGCAAAGGTTTGGTGAGGACAGGGCCAGCCCCTCAGGCATGCAAACTGTGCACTCAAAGGGGGCTCCAAGCACAGAGGGCCATCCATTTTGTTTAGCTGTTGTCATATTGAAATATGAACCTGTGTTTTCTAAGTGAAGTCCAAGCAAACAATGGGACACACGTGTAACCAGATGAGCTGTGTGCACTGTGCGTGTCTCCCATTCCTGCTTCCCGTTATCTCAGAGTGTTTGCAATACCCCATGTGCACGGAATCCAGGACACCCTAATACGTAGGAATTCAGGAACACTCAAAAGCAAAGACAAGGAAGGTGTATGACATCCTTGACTGGTGAAACAAGGCTGCTAAAAGGCCATTTTCCTTTCAAACCATTTGCTTTGAACGCAGAAAGAAGGCCATGGGAGCCCTATCATTTCCTTTCCTGCTTGTGTTCCCTCCCTGGATTAGCCAATCACATCACACACACACAGAAAATGATGGCACAGAAGGAAAGGGGAGGACAGGGCTGCCCAGTGCCCCATTTTGTTTCAGTCTCTTCTGAATCACAAGTTAGCCCAAGGTAGACCACTGAGTTAGTTTTGTGCAGCATTTCCACTACTCTGGAAGGAACAAAATACATATACATGTACAATCTATGAAGCGCAAATTGCATAATGTCAGTGATTCTACATGAGCTAAATACTCTTATATTTGCATTTAAAATTGGCATTGCATAGTAAAAGATGAGAGTTAAACCTCATATTAACAATTTGCAATTTTAATTTGACTGTAGGACAACACTGAATAGCAATCAAAACACTACAAACTGAAGCTGGACACAGTGGCACATGCCTGTGACCCAAGCACTGGGGAGACTGAAGGATCGTGAGTTTGAGGCCAGTCTGAGCTTCACAGTGAGAAACTTTCTCAAAAATAATAATAAATAAATAAATAAATAAATGCATACATACTACAAGTTGAGAGTCCACAAATCAAAGTAGTTTCGTATTTTAATAACTTTAATGGCATGTTTTTCCTGCATTTTGAACTAGGAGCCCCCCACATTTTTCTTTTGCCCTGTACATCACATATTATGTGCTCAGCACTGATGAGAACAGCAATAGGATGCTCTTTATGACACAAAAGTGCCAGGCACAGAGACAAAATCAGGTGAGTAATAATGGCTGTCATTTGGTTTCTCATGACGTCATCAATCTATGACAAAGTAGGATAAGCTTGAAAGCTGTACAATTCAAGTTTTCTTTCTTTCTTTCTTTTCTTTTTTTTTTTTTTTTTTTTTTTTTTGGTGGTACCGGAGATCGAACTCAAAACCTCGCGCCTGCCAGACAGGCGCTTAAGCCATTGATCCAAACTCCCAGTCCTAGTTTTTTGAGGCAGGGTGGCACTATGTAGTTCAGGCCAGCCTCGCTCATGTTGTAGCCCAAGCCAGCCTCGAACTCAGAATGCTCCACCTACCTGAGCCTCCTGAGTGCTGGGATTAAAGGCGTGCGCCACCATGCCCTGCTAATTCAAGTTTTTGAAGCCATTTTAGGTTATAAAGAGCCTTTGATGGTACTGAAGCTGGCAATTTAACCTGTAATGCCTTAAAGAATATAGCTCCCCCCCACCCCGCCGTACATTGTTATGTAACCTTTGCTGACAAATCAGACAAAGCAAGGTGACGCCAGTCATCAAAGAAACAGTGGTAGGAAATCATCCCAGAAAGACAAAGTGCTTATTATCAACCCACTCATGCATTCAACAAGTATTTATGAAGCACTTACTACATCTCAGGAACTGTTCTGGGTACTGGGGTATCACAGAGCAAAACCCAGATGTGACACCTCACCATTGTCGTTCTAGAGCTTACATTCTAGTTGAGGGTGGAATGGCCTAACAAAACATGTAAGTTACACATGTATATGATAAGAAGTGTTAAGGTCTATGGCAAAAAAGCAAAGCTGGAAGAGAGTGTTGGGGGAAGGATCTGTGGTTTTCTGTAGTAATGGTTTTAAGTGGTAGAGGAAGACCTGAGAAACTTCCATTTGAGTAAATACCTGACAGAGGAGAGAAAAGAAGTTACCTGGACCCCAGACAGAGTCAAGGCAGTGGGAGACAATGAGAGCAAGAGGGAAGGCAGAGAGCTGGAAGCAGTTATTGGAGCCCTAGAGGTTACTACAAAGACCTTGGATTTTCCGTGAGCGAGGTGGGAAGCCACAGGCGGTTCCGCCCTGAGACTTGCAGGGATCCTCTGGCTGCTGCGCAGTGACTGGAGGGAATAGGATGTGAAATATGTGCATGAAGTGTAAAAGAGCCCAGGGTTGAGGAGATGACACGACAGAATTAGAGGAAGAAAGACTATAGAAATTAAGCAATAAAGACTGAGGACTAAGACTGTATCAATACTGAGCAATGAACCACCGAAGGACAGATGCCAGTAAAGTATCCTTTTATCCTTTCCTAGCATAAGAAAGCTTGAGGTGATTTGCAATGAAAGCAGAAGAGCCTAAGTCAATGAGAGAAAACCAACAGATGTGGGAGATTACAGAAGACTTAAAATTCACACCCTAAGAGCTGGGGGTGTAGCTCAGTGGCAGAAAGCTTGCCCTAGGTTCATTCGCCAGTGCTGCAAATAAAATAAAATAAACATAAAGCCTAAACATAGAAAACATAAGAAGCAGAAGATGTATTTTAAGATAAAAGACATAAGAATACTCCCAGGATGAAGATAGACCTGAATTTGCAGAGTTAACTTGCAAATTTTGATACAGAATTCTAAGTCCTACATTTAATTTTTTAACTTCAAAGTATATCATTCTCTAGATATCCAGGCAGAAAAAAAAAAAAAGACTGTTGTCTACAAAAACATAAAAATGCACACTTCTTAACAGTAACACTAATGTTTGAAAGACAGAGGCCATATCTGAAAGTCTCAGTAGAGGGAAAGAGTTCATCTCCAAAACCTTACAAATAGCCACAACAGTGATCAGGTGTGAAGGCACTGCATATGCAAAGGTTCTCAGACAATATAACACCATGGACCCTTTTTAGGAAAGCACCTTGGCAACAATACCCAGCCACTTAAGAGATACGATAAATCCAGGAACTCAAATGTAAAACAACTTGCAGTGATCGATGAAATCAATTACATATGAAACTGACTGAATTATGGTTACAGGAAAGAATGTTTTTAGCAAAGAACAAAATGCAAACAATATACTTTTTTTCTTTTTTATGGCACTGGGGATTGAACTCACAGCCTCACACCTGCCAGATAGACACTTAAGCCACTGAGCCAAACTCCCAGCCCTAGATTTTTGAGGCAGGGTCGCACTATGTAGCTGAGGCCAGTCTTGTGCTTGTGTTGTAGCCCAAGCCGGCCTCTCGAACTCACAGTGCTCCACCTAACTCAGCCTCCCCCGAGTGCTGGGATTTAAGGCGTGCGTCACCACGCCCGGCTATATATTGCGAACAATATTATAACTAACAAAACTCAGGAGGTGGGAGAAGAGAAGTGCCCAACTACTGCTCTCCTTTTTGCAGTAGGGAAAATGATGTGCCATGAGCCTGTCCTGGATTCTTAATCTAAGCATCTCGCAGAGGCAGTCTCAGATCACATCACCCAGTCACTTCATCTTTACTTAGAGACTGTGCAAAATCTCTGTACCACTTAGTAATCATTACTAATTTACTAATAAAAAAGGTAAAAAAAAAAAAAGAAGAAAGAAAATAGCGTATTTTTACTTTTTTTAACAAATTACACACAGATTCTTAGTACAAGAACCAAAATTGTTTCTAAGTTATTTATATCTAGGATTTCCCTAGCCTCTTTCCTTCATAGATTGATGAATAAAAACAACCCTAATCCATGGTTCTAAGGATAGTCACGTAAGGTTTTCATTTATCTTTCTAGATACTTAAGCTGAATATTCATGAAAACACCATGGAATTCCCATAAGACTCTGATTTAATGAATGTAGAATCATTGCCCAGGTGTAAGAATATACTCTGGGCATCCCTGCCAGTCTTTCTTCTGTCCTCTTACTACCATTTTGTCCCTCCCCACCCTGTGATACTGGGAACTGACCCTTGAGTTTTGCACTGTGCTATATCCCCACCTCTTTTCTTTGCTTCTCTTCTCTTCTCCTCTCTTCTTTCTTTTTAATTTTGAGATAGGGTCTCACTAAATTG
Organism: Dasyprocta punctata; assembly: GCA_004363535.1. Taxonomy (NCBI): domain Eukaryota; kingdom Metazoa; phylum Chordata; class Mammalia; order Rodentia; family Dasyproctidae; genus Dasyprocta; species Dasyprocta punctata. The sequence goes on along the minus strand of RJWM01006225.1, from coordinate 28,047 downwards.
CTAAGTTGCCCAGGTTGGGCTCAAACTTCCAATGCCCCTGTCTAAGCCTCTTAGAGCATTACAGACGTGCACCGCCATGCCCAGCACCCTACTTCTCTCGTTTGTTTGTTCGTTTGTTGAGACAGGGTCTCACCATGTAGTCCAGGCTGGCCTCAAACTCATGTCAATCCTCCTCTGTCAGCCTGCTGAGTGCTGGCAGTATTAGAGGTATGCTCCACCACACCTGGCCCCTCTACCCTTCTTTTGAGAAGGCACTGAGACATGTCTCTTCCCCTTGGTCAGAGATGATTGGACTGTTAGCAGACACTGGATTGGAGAAAGACCCATACATTGATTAGCCAAGGACTTATAATTTATATAAAAGCCCTAGGCTGTGGTGGGACCCACATTGAAAGATAAAATAAGTCCAGACCCAGGGCAGGCAATACAGAGCCATGTGTGTACCAATGAGCTAAAAGCCAGCATGAGAGAGGAAACCCTACAGGAGGGGAGGGCAAGGTCATTCCCCAAAACTGGACTGCTGGTCTCAGAGCAGCCTAAAAAGAAAGGAATCTAAGTTCTCCCTAATTTATCCAAAAAAAGGGGGGGGGGGGCTAAAAATTTTGCCTTGATGCATTGATCACTTTCAACAATGCCTCCACTTTAGATTACCAAGAACAATAGAATCATACTCTGAAGAGACGAAACATGTTCATCAAAATTTTTTCAAGAGAATCTATGGTTAATTGGATCATTTTATTGTATGAATATAATGGAATCTGTATGGGCACATACTAGACTAAAGTGCTTCTTAGTTTAAAATATGTAAATGAGCTTACTTGGGTAAACTCTGGTAATGGGAGATCACAACTGCCTCATTAACAAACATATCCCTAAATGTCTTTCTAGCTACTGTTGTTTTAGGGGGAAGAATGTGATTCATGACATTTATCAGGCCCTGCAGAAATGAGTCATCTTATAATGATATTCTACTGTACTTACATGTGTACGTGGGCTCTCTTTAAAAATTTTGAACAGCTGTGTATTGCTGCAATTCAGCTAAAGATTGTACTAGTACTCTCTGACACGTATGCCACATTGGCTATTGAAAGAGGTACAGAAAATAGTTTTCATCACTTCTTCCCTTTCACTATCCTGAACAAGACGTAAATATACTCTAAGAATTGAATTTTGGGGGGTTTGAGGGAGATTAGAGGAAGCACGGGAAGGAAAATATTTAGCACTTAAATTCTTCTTGGTTTGGGATCTGGATTTACTACAATATTTTTTTTTTCCTCTCTGAATAATACATATTAAGAGCCCTGAGCACTTACCAATACCATTCATTGGCTTTTTCATGTACACAGGAACAAGCATAAAAGCCATAAAAACAGCATTAAACCATTGCATCCACAATCATGAGACAAGTAAGAAAAAAGGGAAAAATAGAAAGAAATGAATGGCTGTTAACTCATTAATTATGCTAATGAATTTTACTGATTATCTAAACATGCAAATCATTGTCTCTGTGGGACTGAGAGTGGTATATAGATCAGAGACATAAATCAAGTTCTCAGTGAACTTACGTTCTAGTTGGGCAAAAAGCACAAGTTATCTATATAAAAAAAAAATGAGGGTGAAAGAGATTGAAAGCAGAGATACTGGGAAAACTCTACACAGATATGAAAGCAGGAATACTTGCTACTCAGCAAAAGAGACATAAAGGAAAGGTTCAAGTAAAATGTGGTCCTCTCCAGCTACATGAAGAGTTACAGAAAGTTAGCAGGGCTCAATATCTTTTCACCAACAGCTGCAATATATAGAAAGTGAACCAGATCATCCTTAGTACTTCTTTTATAAAGAAGCTAACCAAGAAAAGTATTGGAGCTGGCCTGGTGACAGATGCTTGTAATCACAGCCACTCAGGGGTCTGTGGCAAGAGGATAGCAAGTTTGTGGCCAGTCTGTGCTACTCAGCAAGACCTTATCTAAAAATAAAATTTAAAAATGGCTGTGGAAATATCTTATGATAGAATGTTTGTGCAGGGCCCTTTGTTCAACCACTTGTACTGTAAAAAAAAAAAAAAAAAGGAAAAAAAAGAAATGTACAGAATTGAAAGTAGCTGCTTGCAATGTTGTCAAACTCTTACAATTGAATCATGACTTACGTTAGGTCAAGTTCAGCTGAAGTACTACTAAACAAATTGACATCATATAATATTTCCATCAGGGATAATATTGGACCAGATGATGACCTCAACAACTAGTTAGTTACCTATTAAGTAGCTATTACTGCTGCAGTACTGCTGGCTACAAAGTGATTATGGAGTTTGTACCCTCTAAGGACAAGTCTGACCTGCAGAAAGGATAAGAGGTGAACACATCCAACGACACACTAGAATCACATGACAGCACTTCAGGGAAAACACTGATATGAAACACAACTGGGAATTATCCCACTAGACCAGAATATTCTAGTGATGTCAAAAATGACCTTACAAATTATCTGGGTCATGATGGACAGAAAGGGAGAAGGCTGGTGCTGGCAGTGGCCCCAATAATTTGACCTTTCTTCTCAAGCCCATCTTTATCCCATAGGGTCCCATGCTGTGTCATGAGAATTCTCCCTTTTCTCCTGGGCTGTGAGCAAACTTTTGTGGGGTTTTTTCTGAGTGCTGTGAACCAGAACATCTCTGATGTCCTCTGATGAATTGCAGTTGCTATCTATGGCTACAGAACTTGGATGAGGAAAGACTTCTAACAGCAAATAAACAAATCTTGTGGGCTACATTAATGCACTTGCAGCATTAATAAAGAAACCAGCTAAATAATGTCTCAGAGTAAAAACTACCTTGCTTTACATCGTATGTTTGCAGACCTCTAAGATGTAGGATATAAGCAGTTTTGAAGATTAAAAATAAAGGATGTAAATAGGCATGAATGTCCATATGGGAATTCTCGTTTTAGTGAAAACTAGTTACATTCAGCTTAGAGGGAAAGCTTTGATTTAATTTTAAATTGTGTTCAGTGGCGAAAGTGTGAAATAATGTACTCTACTCTAGAAAACAGTTCAGCAGTTTCCCAAAAAATCAAATATAGAATGTCCTATGTCCCAGCAAATCCATTCATAGGTAGATATACTCAAGAAAATTAAAAACATATGTCTACACAAAATCTTGTGAAAAAGTATTCATAGCAGCATTATTTACAACAGCCAAAAAGTAGAAACAATGCAAATGACTATCAGCTGGAGAAACAAAATGTGATAAATCCATATGGAAGAATATTATTCAGCCATAAAAAAGAATGAAGTACTGATACATGTGATGATATCAAAGAAAAGAAAGAAAGGAAAAACAAAATGCCACAGGTTGTTTGATTCTATTCAACGAAATGCTTGGAATAGACAAATACACAGCTAGATAAAATAGGTCAATAATTACCAGGGGTGGGGGGATGTGGTTAGGAGAGAGAAATTCCTAATGGGTACAAGGTTTTTTCTGAGGGGAAGCTAATAGAAAATGCTCTGGAATCAATCAGTGATGATAATCAAACAACTTTGTAGATATACTTTTTAAAAAATCATAGAATTGTACAAGACAAAATGATGAATCTATGAATTGGAAAGTATATCTCAATTAAAAATACATGAAGCACTTTTATTTACCAAGCACTGCAGTATATACTGAAGAGACAGACCACTAACACACATCCATCCTGCCAACAGGATGCTTACTGATAGGAAGAGAAACGCCAGCTAATATATACAGCCAAGCATGAGAGTGCCCCGATGGGCATTCATGTGTTGTACAAGGAGTCCCCCAAAGCAGAGAAGCCAGGAAAGGCTTCACAGGCAAGTTTCCCCTAAGTGCAGTCTCAACTCAGCTAAAAAACATCTGATAATCATTCAGTCTTCTCTTCTGCAATATTGAAAAGAGGGGAATGGAAGGCTAGGATCTTGATCTAATCCCACCTCAGGCAGCTCAACAGACCTTGGGAAAGCTATTTATGTCTCTAGGCCTCACTCTTCCTACTCCCTATAAAAATTAGGCATTTTTCCCCTATAAAATACAAGTTTTACATCTATCTTTATTTTATTTATTTATTTTTTTTTTTGCGGCACCGGGGATCGAACTCACAACCTCGCGCCTGCCAGGGCAGGCGCTTAAGCCGATGAGCCAAACTCCCAGCCCTAGTTTTTTGAGGCAGGGTCGCACTATGTATCTCAGGCCAGCCTTGCGCTCGCGTTGTAGCCCAAGCAGGCCTCGAACTCACAACGCTCCACCTACCTCAGCCTCCCGAGTGCTGGGATTAAAGGCGTGCGCCACCACGCCCGGCTTACATCTATCTTTAAAAAGACACCTAGAATTCTAATGATATCACAGTCCATTTAGAGTTCTGACATACTTAAAACCGAAGATTCTGTTAATTTGATTCTACAAAAGATTTCATGAATGTGTTATGGGTGTGCTGACTTTTGAAGGTTCACACCCTCCCAGACCCTCCAGAGCCTAAAGAAGAGCACACACCCTACATTGCCTTCCTGATGGCCGCTTTCACCTAGTATTCCAGAAACAGAATCACCTCCCTGCTAGATATTCTTCCAATAAGTAACATGCTGTCTATACCACCTTCCAACAAGTAGCTTGGTCTTTATCCAGGGCCATAGCAGGCAGGTGGCTGATTTGTTAACAGGAATCTATAATCATAAGGACTGGGTCCTATCTCAGCACAATTTGGATCAGGTAATTCTAAATCAGGGTTTTTCTGAAGGAAAGACACTGTAGGTAAGGTTCAATTTTTTAAAAGCCAGAATAACAACAGTGCCAAGTGATGCCCTTAAACCAGGTACCTCTGACTTTAAATAAGATTAGTTTCTAAAAATACATATAATTAAGAGAAATCAGACATTTCAGCATATTTAGTAGCTCAAGGCAGTAATTTACACTTGATCTTAGCCAAAAAGCCAAAAAGTGATCAAAAGATTAGATGGAAAGTTTCATATGAAAATAGTTACCCATATTCCTGGAACTAAAAATAAAATAAAGAAACAAGGACCAACAACAATAAAATAACAAGCAAACAAAAATAAGGCTGGTTTAGGTAGTAGAATCTAGTGAAAAATGTCTTACCTCTGTTTTTTTTCCTCTGTCTCTCTCTTTGTACTCAAATCACTGAGATATGTTCCTTTTATTCATATTTTGTGTAGATCTGAACTAGTTTCTAGCTCAAATCTCAAATTCTACTTTCTCTTTCCCTAGTCACTCCACTGATCTTAGTTTCCTTTGGAAACTGATCTTATTAGGTAATTATTTGGCCTTTCATACATTTGGGTGGGGAGAAAGAGAAGAGGGGAAGTATTCATTGAACATGAACTAAATGCTGAAATATTTGCTCTTTTACATTTTCTTTTAGAGCTCATATTTCTGCAATGGAGCTGATATTATCCTCAATTTACATATGATATAACTGAGGCTCTGGAATGAGAGCTTTGGGAAGCTCACAGGATTATTGGTAACTAATACCTCCAGGTTGCACAACTAAAAAGACTAGAACGGGGCTTCAACTTGGCAAGGGAATTCAACTCCCTCGCCCTGAATTTGAAGCTACTATGCTAGTCTGCTTTCCCCACCTTAGCAGTTTAGAGGCAGGAGGATAGTTTTATCCTCAGTATATTTTAATGTAGATTTGATTTCTGCAAACATTCATTTATTCATATAGTTACAGTTCTTTTTCCATGCCAGGTACTATAATGGAATCAAACATCAACATAGCTCCCTTTGCACCCTCAGTGAGAAACACTCAGTACAATAAAAAAGAAAGGCTTATGCACAGACCACTCTGATAAAGATGTCCACAGGATGTTAGGGAAGCAACTCAGCAGTACGGATAGAGGGAAGAACAAGGCTTCCCAAAGGGAGAAAGCTTAAACTGAGTCCCAGTGGCCAAGGATCATAACAAAGTGCACCAGACCACAGAACAGTGGGTTCAAAGAGAGGCCCAGCATAAAAGGGGCCTGCAGACATCTGTGACATACAAGTCCCCTATGGGTAATGGGGGGTTAATAGTTGGACATGCTAGAAAGACTGGGCTTGACTGGCAACAGCCTGAAATCTTTGATTCTCGGAAAAACGATTCAACTAATGGAATGAGAACTTCGGGAAGTTACAAGGATTATTGGTAACTATAAATCAAAGGAAAAAATAAAGCAAACTAGTGCTTTACCAGATGGCTGACACCTCAAAACTCTCTCCATGTATGCCCTTCTGACTGAGAAGAAACTGGCCACCATATCTTTTTGGTTTTTTTTTTTTTTTTTTGTACCAGGGATTGAACTCACAAACTCACGCCTACCAGACAGGTGCTTATGTCACTGAGCTAAATCCCCGGCCCTATTTTTTTAGACAAGGTCTCACTATGCAGTTCAGGTTGGCCTTGAACTCACTTTGTAGCCCAGGCTGGTCTCAAACTCACAAGGACCCTCCTGCCTCAGCCTCCCCAGTGCTGGGATTAAAAGTGTGCACCACCATGCCCAGCTATAACCATATCATTTTTATTTGCAATGGAATAGAAGTCAAAGCAAGACTGTTTTGTGAGGGAACCACACCTCATTGACTCAGGGATGTGGCCCTGGTACCCCAGCATTTGGAGGGACCAGTGCATCGCCTGGTGAACAGCAGGTGCTACTTGCTGCTTTGTGTCTCAGAATAGTCTCAAAGTCTCTAGCCAGGAGAGCAGGGCTGAGGGGATGAAGGAGACATTCCTTGCCAATTTCCTGGGGTATATTTTTCCACAGCCAGGTAAAACATTTCAAATTTATTTTCTTTTTCTTCCCTTTCTTTCCCTTCTTTTCCTTTTAATTTTTTGAGGTACTGCGGATTGAACTCCCATGCACTGAGCTACATCACAAGCATGCTACCCATCTTTTAGAGTTTTTATTTTGAGCCAGGGTATTGCTGAGTTGCTAAGCTGCCCAGGCTTGGCTCAAAGTTGCAATTCTCTTGTCTCAGCCTCCCAGAGTGCTGGAACTGTAGGTATGTGGCACCATATCTGAAGGGTCTTAACACTTCAATCTAACATTGGCAAAGACTTAGGACCGTTTCTCCAACACAGCTTCTCAGTACCACCAGGAATATGCTATGGAAAAGTTCCAGGGAATCTCAGAGAATCTGCTCTTCAAATTCAGCACCACAAAGCCCCTCTTAGCCCTTGCCCCATAGTACCAAGACCTTCCCTGAGGACTTTAGACACACATGTCTGGGGTTGTGGATTAGTGACAGTGAAGGGAGTAAGAAGGGGAATGAAAAGAAAAACTAAACAATCGTAATGTTATGGTTAATCTGAGAACGGGTTGATATCGCTTTCAGAAACAACATACACTTGAGGTCCTCTCAGTTACATATACATATGGGTTTTGGGAGATCATCTCATTGATGACAGTCCCCAGGGATGTGCTAAACATAACAAGGAGGTGCTTGGAGCAGAGAAGAATCGCCTTTCTGTCTTCAGGGATTCAAGTTGCTTTTCCAGGGAGAGGAATGCCAAGTCTCCTTTGGTGCCCGGTCTCCAATCCAGAACATTCTGCTTTGGAGTCTGTCCTCAGCTGACTACATAATCACTGAAGCCTGTCCAGATAGCCTTAGAACTTTTGATAACAGTGCCAGGCTCTTCTTATTTACTTGTCAAGAGGCAACTACTCCAAACAGGCTCTTTCTTTTGTACTAAAACCAAAAGCTCAGAAGGATAGAGAGAAATAGAGATTTGAAACTTTTTGAAAGATTTGAGAAAAAAAAAATTGGGGGGGCAGAATTAGAAAATAGTCTAATTTTCTATGGTGGATTGAGGAAAAAAATCCCATCTAGAGAATATTTGTAAATTATAAAAAAGAAATCCTCACTCATTTTCCTGGCATAGCAATTTATTTCATAAATTCTTTAGATTTGAGTTGCCAGAGGACTCACGCAGCAATGTTATTTACGAACTTTAGGTTTGCCAGGGTTCAGCAGACCTCTGCATACTACTCAGGCTGAGCCAGTAAGCGTCACAGTGCAGACTGTGAGTTGAGGGGGAAGGCACACCTGGTCCAAACATGGCTCTTTTATTCACTCTGTATGTGACACTATGAATTATGTATTCTTCAATTTTCTCATCTCTAAAGTGAGGATAAAGGTAGCACCCACTTTGTTGAGTTGCTGGGAATAAAGAAGGAATATTATGAGATACCTGACATAATGTTTAAGACACAGTAGGCCCCCAATAAATAACAGTTGTTCTCCTAAATCACTTGCAGAGGCTACTTTATGTCCACTGATATATTTTGTTGTGTCCACACATCCCAGCTTCTTACTGATTCCTTTCCGATGTTAAATGGAGAAAACAGTCCCTTTCCTGTTGACTTCCGAGGGTTGTTTTGAGCACAACAAGGGACAGATACAGACGGGAACATTTTGGGAAGCAAGAAAGCGAGAAGCACTGCCTAGCACAGAGCTGGGTTGCACACCAGAAAACAACAGGAAGCTGCAGCATCTTGAGATCTTGCTGGCAGCTGTGGGAGGCCTTTGCCAACTATTCCCAAGCACCCTGCCAGGAACTGTTCCTGAGCACTCTGGGGCTTTGCTTGCACAGGCGCATGCATGGCTCACAGGAGGTGCACTTCCTCCAAGCACCTGGGCTAAACAGGATGCTCCGAGTACACACGGTGGCTTCCTGGGAATCCCACTTCCTCTGCTGCATTTATAGTCTCGGGCCCTAGCAGCACAGAAACTAGGGTTCCATTGCTTCATGGCAGTGGAAGGAAACAATCAAAATCGTTTTTTTAAAAGAAAACTATTATTATTGATATTGTAGTTAAAACTTACTGAGTTGCTTGTGTGTACCAAAGTAGCAAACACTCTGATAATGCATGTTCTCTTTTAATCCTCCTATTCAATACTGTCTTTAGACCTGGGCAAACAAGGCCCCTCCTGACCCTGTACCTTCCTTTAAAAAAATGTCAGGTCAGCTGGAGTTGGCAGTGCTGCCAAGGGCGGGACATCCCAGACTCCTCCTCAGAGCTCTTTCCCATGATGACACTCCTCTACGCCTCTCCCAGGCTCTGCAGAGACGCACCAGATGCCCTACAGAAACCTATAAGTTCATGCCAATGGAATTTGGGGGCCACAGAGACGGCTCTATTCCAGACAGAAGCCTGGCGAGCAGTCACTTCCTCAGGTTGTTGTGGTATTTCTCTCCTATGATTGACTGAAATTGAATTAGAGACATTAATTTAAGGTGATTTAGCTGTTCCTATAGACAAGGTCCCCAATGAAAATATTTGACCAGAGCCCCACAAGTGAGGCAAACTTGCTCTCAGCAATAATAGAAAATATGTGTTCTTCTGCCAACCTTATGGACAGAGAAACTGACTCGGAGACACAAACTTCCCACAGTGACACATCTAGTGAGTAGAACAGCCAGAGCCAGGGACACAAATTCTGGAATGTTCAGACTCAAAGCAAAACACTCAGCTAATCACTCAGATTTCCTTATCTTCCTCCACTAAGATATGGATAGCCCCATGAGGCTCCCCTGTTCCTTTATCCAGAGCTCTTTGATTCTGTTTAGCCTCTGTTCTCTTGTGATTGAACCTGCTGACAAGCTATTGTCTCACACACTTTCATTCAACTACAGTTTACCTGGCTTCTCCTTGACTTCCTTCTCTCTCCTAGCCACAGACCTTATCTCTTTCAAGAGGGCCACACCTCATTCCAAAAGCATCTGATCTGAATCTCTTTTAGTAGAAGCATTCAGTGGAAGGACCAAAGCCATTCAGTTTAAATTGTTAGCTCCAACAGAAATGTATGTACTTTGTTGTAAACATCTATTTGTGGAATAAAGCTCTTTATTTCCAAAGACTTTGAGACACCCACCAGATGTGTGTCCAATATGTGAGTATGCACTGTGAACGGCTGCTTCTCAACAAACTCTTTCTAGGGCAGATTAGAGAGGGGCTGGGGTAGAAGTTCATGTTTCTCTATTCCCATTCCTTGCTGCCCTGAAAGGGAAGAGCTTGGAGCAGCAAAGTGGAGACTGCTGAAAAGTGAAACAGCCAAGAAACTGTCACCATCAGCAGCAGTTACAATCGGTCCCTGCACTAATGCTGCTGTCTGCCAGTCCCTCTGTGCCACAGTGAGACATCATGTCACGCTCATTTGGATGGCTAGAATCAAAAAGTCCGATAATAACAAGTGTTGGTGGAGATGTGGAAAAATTGGAACCGTTAATGCATTGCTGTTGAGACTGTAAGATGGGGCACCTGCTCTATATAACAGTCTTCAAGTTCTTCAGAAGATTAAACATAGAGTTAATACAGATATTCCACTCCTAGGTAATTTACCCAAGACAACTGAAAACACACTGTCACATAATAACTTATACATGAATGTGGTAATATTCACAGAAGCTGAGAGGTGGAAACATCCTAAATATCCACCAACCAATGAAGAGATAAACCACATGTGGTATACCTGTACGATGTGATATTATGAAGCCACAGTAAGGAATGAGGTATTGATACATGCTGCAACTTGGATTAACCTTGAAAACATTATGCTAACTGAAAGAAGGCAGATACAAAAGACCGTGCATTTTACAATTACATTCACATGAGATGTCTCTAATAGGGAGCTCTATAGACAAAAAAATAGATGAGTGATTTCTTAAGGCTAGGGGATGGGAAAATTTGGAGTGGGGAACTAAAGGGCACAGGGTTCTTTCTGAGGTGATAAAAATATTCTAAAATTCACCGTGGCAATGGTCGCACATCACTGAGCATACGGAAACCTAGCAAACTGTGTAGTTTAAATGGGTAAATTAGACAGCTAATGAACTATACCTCTATAAAGCTGTCAAAAAATCAATTGCAGCAAAACAAAGCACATTAAAATAGATTAGCTCCCTTCTACCACCTAAATTTAACCAAGCCTCCTCTCCTCTCCAGCTATCCATGAATTATAGGATGTGTAGTGCGCTTTCAGGCTCATTTAACTCAACACACATCTGTAGGGGCTGCATGTAATAGCTTTACTGATTTGGGGAGGGCATGAGCAAGTAGGGGAGTATCAGGGACACTTTCAAAATCTGAAGACAACCACGTGCCATCAATCACTCCATCCCCTGACCAGGTTTCGTCTCCCTCTTTCCCAAGCAGGAAGATGAGAAACGTTTCAATGGGCCTCACTGAGAAGAGGTTTCCATAAGTCCTTTCAGTTTTCTTTTAAGGTATTTCACAAGACCTTGGGCAGCAACACTTTTTCATATGAAAGAACAGCCTGTATTGATCTTTCTTTTCCATCACACTTCCTATTACTGATAATTATTTGTACCAGGCTTGGAATGAGACCCATTTGCTTATTGAGATCGTAAAATGGTAGCTAGAAATCCCATTGGAATTGAGTCCGTAGCTGAACTTATGTTACATTCTCCATTTCTCCCGCCCTTACCCCCGTTAATTATATATTATGGATAGTGTTTCCTTTGAAGAACACAATACAGAAGAATAGTCTCAATAGCACTTTATTACTTAAGTCAATCACAAAACAGAAAACCACATCCAGGGTGAGCTCTTTTACTTACCAAAAGGATCACAGCTGTTAAAGACACGCTCAGATGGGCCACAGACCTCGGGATAGAGATACAACAAATGGGTGACAGTGCCACGCCTCTGAGCAGGGTAGGGGGTCCCAGTCACACTCACGTCCTCAACAGTCAATCTCCTGCGGTAGGAGCCCCTGGTGCTGGTTCTCTCAGATGCGGTGACTTTGTTTTTCTCAGAGCTGCACAATTTCCCCAGACATTTTAAACCAAGGAAGGAAGGCATCTCGGCCTTGATAACAAGGAAATAAGGAATGGACACCAGGAGCTGGAGATGCTGTGTTCTCTCAGCTCTCCTGGCTTCCTATTGTCTCTTTTTCAGACTGCCCAACAAAGAAGATTAAGAGACGTGTTTAAAAGATTACCCTCAAGAGCTTAGAGCTCCATATTCTCAGTTAGATGATTAGGTATAAAAACAGCCACTACCAGGAACTCACAGCTGTGTCAGTTTAAAACATGAATGCATATTTGAAAATAAGATTAATGCCATATCTAGAGCAATACCTAAAAGGATTCTTCTGCAAATATTCCCAGAATATCCACTCTCATCACATAAGAAGACCAAAAATATCTTTAGCATATATACTCACACTATATATAACCTAGAAATGCATATTAGAAAACAATTCAGGATAAGAATTACAAGTTCTCTAGCACTTCTGATCTTGCAGAGGGGAGACCTCAATTAAAGTTTATCAGCTTCAACTAGTGAGAAATTCAGCTCCAGGCCACAATAAACCATCACTTCTTTTTCATGTTCTGAAGGGGGAACCCTTCCCCTAGTGCTATGAAAAGCCTTCTGCCTCATTCCATTAATCCCATGCTAATAATAGTCTTGAAGTTGTTTTCTACTATTGCAGAATCTGTAGCTGAATCATAGCATAGGAGCAGAATTGCCAAGTAAGAAGCTCTATGTTTTCACCGTTAGATGCTAGTAGGACCCTCATACAGTGGAGGGTGGAAATACAAAGGGTAACCATGGCAACAAGCATTTACCTTTTGACATACACAGAATAATGTTAGCTATGATATGTGACCATCTACAACCACACAATAGTCACAACTCAAAGTGAATAAACCTACATTGCTGTCATTAGGCTATAAGGTTCTAATACAGTTTTCTCTTTATTAAAACCCTTGTACACCTTATACAGCATTTTCTAGCTGGAAAGGCCTTATAGAGAAACTAATAAGTATTTCACAAATATGAGTGAGAATCATCTGCAGAGCTTATAAATTACAAAACTGAGGGCACTAACCCAGACCTCCACATGAGATTCTTTGCAGGTGAAACCCAGAAACTTCTTTTCTTAAAAGTTCCCAGATCAGGACCAGCATTGTGTAAGTCCTCATCTATTCAAGTCTTTAAGATGAGGAAGGTAACCTCAGAGAAGCCAAGGGACTTTCTCAGGAGGACCCAGAAAGCTTATGGGGCAGCCAGGTCCAAAGCTGTGACTGTTCTTATCATAGTAGTCAGACCCTTCCACAAAAACCATGGGGGAGGAAGAGAGAAAGGAAATACTTGCTTCTTTTGTTATTAGCTGATAATCTTTAATGCACAATTTGGCAACAAAATACAAGAACCAGAGAATCTAAATTTGCTAGAATTGTTCTAGCCCAATGAGAAGGGCAGGGAACAGAAGAGCAGGACAGCGAGCGGCCTCCCATGCAGAGTAGCTGCCACTACTAAGCCACACCTCAAAATTTCTGTCTAAAAGTTTAGAAATTAAGCCCTATAATTCCTCCATAAAATTCTTCCAAGGTCTTTCTCAAAAACAGTTTATAAGACAGGTAAAACAAGCTGTAAGGATGCTACACATTTTCTGAAAAGTTTACAGATTCATAGATTTAGTTCAAAAAACAATGGTTGGGTGAAGGTGATAGGGAGTGTAGTGTTACAGGAGCTTGCTTGGTGCAGGTAAGGCCCTAGCACTGCAGGAAAATAAAAAAGGAGTTGTCTTCTGGGCAACTATGGAAAGAAAACATTTAAACTTTCCTTCAGTAACAGGGTTATATAAAAGAAGTCTGAAACATTTTAAGAATTTTAGGTTGGAATGGAAAGTACTCTAAATGTGGAATGTAAAGAAGGCTGATGATAACAACACACGTGTGCTCACCTTTAAAGAAAACCAAGACAGGCACAGTGGCACATGCCTGTAATCCCAGCTACTCAGGAGGCCAAGGCTGAAGGATCACAACAGCAGAATGGACAATTTAGAGACACCGTGTCTCAAAATGAAATAAAAAGGGCTTGGATCGTGGTAAAGAGCTTGTCTAGCATGCTCGAGGCTCTGGGTTCGGTCCCCAGAACTACAAAAAAAGAGAAGGAGGAGGAGAAAGATGAGGAAGAAGAAGAGGAAGAGGAAGAAGAGGAAGAGGAAGAGGAAGAAGGAGAGGGAGAGGAAGAAGAAAGAGACAGTCTCGCTACATACAAATGTAAAGAAGCTGACTCCTTTTTTGGGCAGTGGAGAGAGGGGAGTTCAGATATTGCCTGCTTGAGGCTTGGAGCCAGCAGTGACCAGTGTTTCTGCAAATAAACCCTGTATTCCAGGTACTCAGCTCAACCAGCAGAGGCCAAACCTCCAGTTTTAAAATCACAATTTCAGTAGTATCTTTCCAACAGCAACCACTTCGCTCAGGAAAGCCCAGTCTGGGAAGCCCCTGCAGAAGCATCAGCACAGCAGTTCTTTCATTGCTGCACACACACCAGCTGCCTGCCACAGGCCACATGAAATAAGTCACAGAGATGCCAAAGGAGTACAGGAGTCTTGTAAATTTATTTGGTTGTATGACAAGATACTACAATGCTCTGGATTACAAAGCTAATGATAGCTCCAAACATTTAACCCACACCCAAGATTTTGCTGGCCACTGTATTTAATCAGCTAGGAAGTTCTTAATCTTGCTAAAAACTATTCCAATGCTCTCAAAGAAGCTCTTCTTCTATATATTAAAAACAAACAAACAAACAAAAAACTACAAAAACAAACTGTCGGCAGCCACATTTACTGGAGCTTCGGTCTACACTGAGAGGTCCTGGGTGCTCTACCTCTGCATACTTTAGGGCTCAACAAATGTCTGATGAAATGAACCCCAATCTAAGCCAAGTGTTGAGGGGCTGCATACTGCTCAGGGAATGGGCACCATAAACACTGCTCTTTTGTCAGTTATAGCTCAATGCACACCACAATTCCCTGTAAGTGAACTCTGACTTTTCTTTCATTTTATTCTGTGTAATGATTTAGGGTTTTTTTTTTTTTTCCAGGCGAGTGCCCCCTCTATCCTTAAATCATCTGCTAAACTCTACCCAGTTCTGGCTAAGAAAAAAAATTCAGAAAGAAAATCACCACCTCAATTGGTTAGGAATTGGTTTTCTAAGGAAACCAGCTGAAGTTAGCCTATGGCTTCACCAATGGTATTGGATGGCATCAGCTGCTTTTTGAGCGAACAAGAGTTTAGCAAACCCTCCCAAAACACCTGCAGTTGTTCATCATCAAGAAGATCTTTGGTGCTGAGCATATGAGGCAGAGAAACGGCACTTGTTCAAAGTGGAGAGGTCCAAGAAAGAGGTGCCAGCAGACTCCCCACTGACTGTGACCGACCCCAGAGGAGCTTCTCTACCTGTAGCAGTGGCACCTGTTCCCCACTACTAGTAAGTCCTAAAGTTAGTCCTTCTCCTCATCGGTATCATCAGCCCCAGGTACCTCCCTTGCAAAGGACATGGCTTAGGGTCTTACCCATCCCTCCAAAGCAGGCTGTGATTTTCTGGGCATAGTGGCACAGGCTCCTGTCTGGGCAGAGCTCCTCTGGAAGACCTGCTTCGTCCATCACTCTGTAAGCAGCTGCCTTTCTTCCCGTAACACCACTTGCCTGAGACCTGCTCAGAATGGAACAAGCAGCCAAACCCCCTCTTCCATATCATCTCCATTAATAATTCAGTTACTACATAAAATCTGCTGAGCATTCAAGATTGAGAGCACCAAGGCACTCTGAGGACTGAAGCATAATTAGTTTAACAGACATCAAGTGTCTCAAATTACCCTCTGACAATATTCTCTACAGGCAAGATTTCCAATTGGCAGCAAGAGGCAAGCTTGGAATACCTTCAAGGAAGCAACCGCAGGCAGGATTAGCTTGGAGTGGGGTCACAGGCATCCCCTGAGCTCAAAGCCCGAATATTAGAGAAGACTTTCCCAAGCATCTGTTCCATAGAGTCAGAGCACCAAGATGCTGCCCATACTTACAATCCCCCAGCCTGAGACCTCTGTCAGTTGAAAACCTTTTCTATGTCCACAACACATCTAATATTTTCTAACCCTCATTTACAATGCTTCTCCTTGTCTAGAATTCCACAGTCTCCTTGTTAGCATTCTCCATGTGTATTTAAAACTGCAGCTCAAATGTTACCTCTTCCTTCAAGCCTTCCAGAGTCACTCTGGCTAGAATCAATTTCTTCCTCCCTCATCCTCAAATAGCAACTCTACCATGGTATGGATCATATCCTGCCTTATAATAAGGCCACCTATAGACAGAGTTGTTTCTCCTGCCATCTCCTAAGCTTCTGGGGGCAAAAGTCATGCTCTTATCACCATTTCCCCACACAGAGCTCTACCCATCCTGGACACTCAATGCCTTATAAATAGAATGTGACAATTCTCCATCAGAAGTCACTGTGAAATAGGAGTAACCAGTACTTGAATCAAAGTGTGTATTATCAAAGACAAAATATACATTGGCCATCATTAACTACTTTCTGAGGAAAGGAAAATGTACCCATCCTAGACCATGTTGTCTGAGATCTCACACTGCTGCATATACAGCTGTGAGCTCCTGCACAGACCTTAGCTAAGTGCCACTGAACTGGAAGGTATTAAATGGCAGGCGCCAGCCCAAGAGGCCCCCACCAGCTGTGACCATAGGAAGTTGTGCTAGTGGCTGGTAATTAGGAGACAGGTTGTCCTTGCTAGTGGGATAAATAGCTGAGTGTAGAACCAGAAATCCCAGCGTCAGCACTCTCTGCACGTTCGCTGACAAGGTGCTGACCCAGAGCAGGTGCACAGTGCCTGCCTGCTCCAGCCTCCTCCCCATAGCCCTCCCAGAAGGAAAAATGCACAGGGAAGTGCTTGCAGTGGCACAGTTTGGAGTATTTATAATTCATCTCCGTCAATGCTGAAAAGCTCATGTTCACTCTCAGTTTACTAGAAAATGTCCAGGAGTCCAGACAATCTCTTTCCTGACTATCCTAAGATCACAGCCTCTTACTCCTAGCTTATTTTCTTGAGATCATTCACTTTGGGATTTAAACGTTGACTTCACAGAATTCCCTATAGTCTATCCCTATAGTCTATGATCACAAGAAATCCATACGGAAGAGAACAGGAGACCTGGTTTAAATCAGGTCTGGTGTTTCCCCCCATCCTTTGTGTCTATAAAGCAACTTCATTCTATAAACATATTTTGAGCACCTACAATATGATAGACCATGTGTGGGTAGCCTTATTAATGAATAAGAGTGCAATCCTCAAAGAGCACTTCGATTAGCAGAAGATCAGGTGTGGATATGCCTAACTAAGGTGCAACTTGATAAGTTATTACCCTAGTGTATAGTTATAGCAATAAAAAGTTGGGAGTTGGCTTAGAGTTTTGGGATATGGTCCCTATTAATTTTGTGCCTTAATAAAATGTTTCAGAACATAGGAGTGGTTTATGTTTCACATTTTATGTGAACAATTTTATGTACTTCTATTACATTCTCAATAATGACATGCACACAAAAAAAGGGTTTTTTTCCCCTCTAAGGTGTGGGCAGGGGGTGTGTCAAACGTTTTCTCTTGAATTCCCTCAATCTCACACTCTGATTTTTATGAAAGCACATGAAAAGGAAAGATGAAGTCAGCTGATGCTGGTGAGATTATGGAGAGCATGATGTTCCAACTGGGCATGAAGGCTAATTTTACTGAGAAATCCAGGGGAATCAGGGGAAGGCAGAATGAACCTTTCAAATAGAAGATGCTCCTGAAGAAATCTTTATTCAGATCACATACATTGAATGGGAGGGAGGTCAGGGGACATGGGTGAGCTCTCATGCAGAAGAATCTACCCATCCACAAGTAAACAGCTCTTTTCAGAGAGAGACTATAGCCTTACCTTTGTGCAAACACAAAGCATGCCTTTAAAAAGCATGCTCGCTTCTTGAGAGAGTACCAGAATTCCGGGAAAACTGTTGGCCTGTGCCCACAAGTGTATTTCACACTGATTCATTATTCACAGCCTCTCTCAGCATTTGTTTCTGCCTAAGTACTTTCAAACCACAAATTTGTTAATCATGGTAGCAATCCTGGGCGCTGAGAGACCCATTCTGTACCAATCCCCCCCCCCCGCCACCCCACCTTAGACTGAGAATCTGAGGCCCTGGAGGGTACTGGTTCCCTCTAAACTCAACCCACTGTCAGAATTAGATGTTTGAAAAGAACCTAAACTCCCAATGGGAAATCCAAAGCCTTAATATGAAAAAAAAGATAACTTTGGCTATTTTGAAGCTCACAGCTGCAGAAGGTTTTAGAACACAGCGTTTTAAATACAGCTGCAGGTGGACAACATTTTTTCTAACAATGGAGAACTTTCCATAATCTGAGCTGATATAGCGACCTTTCTGTTGCATCCTCTATCTGGAAGGGACAATTTATTGGACACAAAATTGGCAGTCCCTAATATGAAAATGCTTTCAGGCAGAATCATTGTCCAGGCATCCTCTGATCTATTGTTTGCCAAAACACAGTGTGAGTAACTATAACATAATCTGCTGCACTGTGAGAAGAAAATTCTATATAGAAATATAGAATAAAATTACATATATAATTGTTTAATAGCTTTAAATATACATATATTTTTAGAGGTACATAATATAAATGTAGTAAAAGTATTATTTATCGGTAAAAAATATTTATGCAATATTTTTCTTTTTATCACAAGGAATACAAAATCAAAGACCAGGAATTATACTGTTAAAACAAAGCACACAGAAACTAATAAAGATTCAATTAATAAGGTAAGTGGCACATTTTTACCAAACAATGGGTGAAACCAAATTTTAAAATAGACAAAAAGCAACCACAATGTAACCAATAAATTCATAATCTAGAGTAAGAAAACCTAGTTCAAATTCTGACTTTGCTATTAATTCTGGAAAAACTTAGGTCAGTTCTTGATTTCTTGATCCTTGGTTACCTCATCTGCAAAATGAATATAATAATAGTATCTCCCTATGTATCTGCTAAAACCCTTGATATTTCTAGGTACATAGGAGGTGCTCCATAAATGTGAGTTTAGAGGTTGCAAATTAAAATACCCATAGGACTTATAGTAGAAATTTATTTTAAATGGAAACATTAGACTGGTCCTAAAATAATTGTGAGTGGTAGAATATGTGTAAATTATATTTTAAATTTATAAAAGAATCATGACTCATATCCAGGCGATTACTGTTGTTTTGCAATTTAAGCCAGGTATTTACTGCCAGATGTTAAAATTTTATGGGAAATGACTCGAGTTTCAAACACTTGCAACTAATTAATAAAAACAAAACACTGCCCACATCTCCACCTCCCAACAAAACCAAAACAAATGGAAGCGTATTGGCAGGCCTTCCATGGCCTGCAGGCTATCAGCCTAGGATTCTACGGAATAGTTTCTATGAAACTTGTGCTAGGAATCTTCGCACTTCCACCCACAAAGCTTAAACTAAACAGCTATGATTTATTTCAGCTACTGGAGGAAACACCGTAGGTTTCACATAAAAGATTCCTACCCTTTGATTTCTAAAATCAGATTTTAATCTGTTCTGAACCACAGAAAAAGTGGCCCTGTCTTGTACTGCCATGCAATTGAGTATATACTACTAGCAGTGCTTCCAAAGCTGATTTCACTCCCTCTGCAAAGGTCACAAATACAAGAGCATGTTCTCTCCTTTTCCCATTATATTATTCTGTCTATAACTACCATGTAATCTTCCCACTTTAACCACTGGTAGAATGCTACTATACATATTACTCTGCATTTTCCCCCTTGAATTGATTTTTTATTTCTTTTATGAAGATATAATGTACACATAACTTTTGAGTGTGTGATTTGATGCCTTTTAACAAATGCATTTACCACTGTAACCCACATCTGTGCCAAGGTACAGAACACTTCCAGAATACCCTTATTGCTCCTTCCCATTCCAACCCACCTACACCAGTGATAACTGCCTTTCTGGTTCCTCTTTCTGTATGTTCCAGCACTTCCTGTAAATAGAACCATCAAATATGGTACCTTTTTGTTTCTAGTTTTTTTTTGTTTTTTTTGTTTTTTTTTGCTTAGCAAGTTCTTCAGATTTGTTCATATTTCTCCACTAGGTTTTTAGCCCTAAAATTCATTCCAATGCATGAATCAAAGCTTCTTTGCAGTAACTGGGTGTTATTAGCCCACAGTAAGTACCCATTCCATGAACTCTTGGAAATGAGAAGAAATGGAATGCCTTTGAGGTCTCAAAGCATGCCAGTGGTACCATGGCACTAACACAGGCAGGCTAGATTTGGTGTACTTCCTGGTGGGCAATATTTGGGATGGGCAGACTTCAGACTGTGCCAAATTGGAAGGGGCAGAACTTAAGGCAGCAAATTCATTGGAAGAAGTGTCTCTGAAAATACTGAATCAAAAAGGGAACTGGAAAGGGGAAGATAGGCAATTACACATTAGCATTTGGGAGGTGGAAGAGAAGAGAGAGTTCTAAGTGCAGGTTCAGATGGGAAGCGTGATGAAAAAGTTAGAAGACCTAAGGACAGGTGGAATGAGGCAAAGTTTTCACTGCAGAAGGAAAATGGAGAACTCTAAGATTGTAGCACAAATACATACACCTCACAGAGCCATTCCTTTCAGCCACACTGAGGGTGGACACTGGGTAGCGGGTGACCCCAAAGGACAAACAGCCAGAATAAAATGATTCAAATTCTCCACAAGGGGGACATAAATCTTTATTGTAAGGAGTGATATAAAAAAAACTCCCCAAGGCTAGCCTCTTACTGATTACCAAGAAGTAGAGCCATTTAGATATTTTTAAAAAGCATAGGAAAAAAATGAATTTTTGTGAAAAGATTGTTAATAAGCTTATTGCAGATATAAATATTTATGAGATTAAGATGACATCCACAGAATGGGGTCTAGGAGGCAATTGAGTCTCCTACTCTGGATCTCTGGGAAGAAGTCCACAAAAAAGGTTCAGATTTGGTGGTGTCCATCCACCCAAAGCTGTGGGCTGTAGCCACAGGGTGGATGAACGAGAAGTCACTGGACTAGGAACCTCTTGGAGATAAAGGTGCTCCCTGCTTCTGTGTCTGCTTCAGGGGAGACGCTTCACAAATATTTGTAAAATTCATGCCTTTAAATGAATACTTCATGGAAGTTATCTTGAGAAAAATATTAACATTGCCCGATTAGGCTCAACATTTCTCAAATTGACCCTCTGCACATAAATGTTTGAGACCCTCAGCTCATCACATTAACTAAATGATCCCCCCCCTCAGCAGTACTTCCTAGCATTCTAATTAAAAACATGAACATTTCACTGATTAAAATGTCCAGTAACAGGTTATTACATACCCTATCAAGAAAGGGAAGGAAGTAGTTAAAAAAGAATTTCGCTCTCAGAAGACTTGCATTTATTTTTGGGTATCACAGGGAACTTGACAATTTAGTAATTAAACTCACTTTAAAGGTTATAGATTTGTGGAAAACAGACCCAAAAGCATTGGATTCTAAAACATATTACTCCTTTCACCACCCATCTCATTATTATAAATGTGCACCCATCAATAAAACCAGGCACAGAATAATCCAAATGTGGCTGAGACTGTGATTCCTCAGAAAGTCAATCCAATCAGCATTTATTGAGAACTTCTCTGTGCAGTAAGTATAAAACTGAAGAACAACGGGTTTTGCATTTTCTGATGGAAACCAAAGTGCTGTCTTTAAAGACTCTCAATAAGAGAGTTCTCAAGACAAAGAGAACAAAAATAGCCTACACCAGGATGAAGTGGGAGGTGGATTACTTCAATAAACAGCACAGATGGATCATTTGGGTGCGTGCGTGCGTGCGTGTGTGTGTGTGTGTGTGTGTGTGTGTGTTTCTGGTTTTCTTTTATTTATTTATTTTTCAGGAAGAGAGAATGGTTTGGCACAATTAATTTCTAAGCTCACATTGGCATATGGAGTAGTATGGGAGAAAAGGCAGCCTCAAAATAGAAAATGGAGCAAACGAAAATGCCTAAAAATATAAAGGAGTAGGAAAAGAGTTTCAAAGAATAAAAATTATAAATGGCTTAAGAGATCATGAGATTAGAAGCTGGAAAGGGTGGCATACACCTGTAATCCCAGCATTGGAGAGGCTGAGGCAAGAGAATTGTCTTGAGTTCAAGACCAGCCTGGGATACATAGTGAATTCAAAGCCAGCCCAAACTAAAAAGCGAGGCCTTTTTTTGGATGGAGGGAGGGAGGCAGAGAGAGAGACAATAAATCATGTTAGAGTTTAAGAAAACACTAAAATACCTGAAGGACCACAGACTCCATGAAGCGGAAACAGTCAGACCAGAATGGGCTGGAGAACACAGGCCCAGGACACATTGCCACTGACCAGCCCCGTCCCTGCTTCCACCATTTTCCTCCCCTAAATGCTGGCCCAGCTTCTCTTATAGTTTACCCACCTAACAAGCCTTCTTTCTCCACAATCTGTCTCACCCCTAAAATTCCAAACCCTATTGTAATTCCCTCAAGTTATGTCAAGTATCAGCTCAGTTGTCAATTTTGCCATTTTGATTTTTCTAGTACAGAAAAATACACATTCATTAGAGACAATTTTGAAAACACAGAGAAATGGAAATATAATCCTCTCATCCAGAAACCACTGTCATCATTTGTTTTCTTGAATTTTCTTCCTTCCTCCCTCCCTCCCTTCCTTCCTTCTTTCCTTCCTTCCTTCCATGATATACAAGGTCTTGCCCATGCTAGGACTCTACCACTGAATGGCATTATCAGTCCTTTTTGCTTTTTTACTTTGAGAAAGACCCAGGCTGTCTAAAAACTCGTGATCCTCTTGCCTTGGCCTGAGGAGCTAGGATTACATGCATGTACCACTGCAACAAGCTTTTATTTCAATTTTAATGTTAGTTTTTACTGAAACATATCTTGCCTACAATACAGCTCACAGATCTTAGTAAGTATGAAGCACAATAAATTTGTATATGTTTACAACCAGGTAACTACCTCTCAAATCAAGATCTAGAACATACCTTACAAGCCAGATGGTATCTTTTGAGTCCTTCCTCAGGATACTTTGCATCTCTATCCCTCCAAGTAACTACTGTTCTGGCTTGCCATAGATTAATTTCACTAGTTTTTGAACTTCAAAAATGTTTCATACAGTAGGCATCCTTTTATGTTTGACTCCATTTATTCAACACGATGCTTATATGATTCATGTTGTAATTTCGTGTGTTTGGACAGTATTGTTGTGATGGTTAAGTAACCCATCAACAGATTTGACCTCAGAGCTTTCCAGGGAATTAGTAAAGCACACTTCTTGCGTGTGTGTGGGTGTGTCACGAGGCATAACTTTTGGGTCTACATCTGGTCTCCTGCCCCTTCCTCTTTGGCTCTGTTCTGCTCCACTTCCCGGCCACCATGAACTAAGACTCATTGTGCTGCCAGGCCCTTCCTCCATGCTGCTTCTGCCTTGGAGCCAATCTACCATGTACTAAACCCCCTGAAACTGTGAGTCAAATTAAACCTCTCCATTTTTAAATTGTGGGTATCAGGAATTGTGTCCCAGCAAGAGGAAAGCTAGCTAATACAATCCCATAGAAAGAATGCACCATAATTAATGTGCCAATTTTCTTGTGAGGATCATTTGAGTTTTTCCAGTTTGGAACTATTAAAGAGAAAGCTGTTATGAAAATACTATTGTACATGTCCATCAGTGTACAGTCACATTATAGGTATACGGTATATTCATTTGTGTATATGCACATATATACATATGGATGTACTATATATGTATTTTTTCTTTTGATGGAGTGCCAAACACTTTTCTGAAGTCATTTTCTCAGTTTATATTTCTGCCAAAGTAGAATTCTAGCCCTTCCATGTCTTTGCCAGTACTTAGTATTGCCAGTCTTTTTAATTTTTATCCATTTGATAGATGTATAATGGTGTCTCACTGCAGTTGTAGTTTGGCTTCACTGATGCTTAATTAGAGGGAGGCTTTTTTCCTGTGCTCCCTGTTCATCCTGAGTGTTCTCCTCTGTGAAGGTCAGCCTCGCAGACAAAGAATCACAGCCAGCTCTCTCACTGCAGGGCCCAGCACAGAAACTGGTGCAGAGCAGCTCAGTAAGCATTAGAGAAGCTGAGAAATACAACCATATCTTCCATGCCCTTTTCTCCTGTTTGTGTATTCAGATATTTCTACCAGGGGTGGGTGGGTGGGGGTAAGAAACACCTGAGAAAAACAGGAAGTTTTAGAAAACATTTAATAGAATTAAGACTTCTCCCAGAAGCTTTTTTCTTCCTACCTTTCCTACAAGCACACTCCAAATTCTTCTGTATCTGGATTTAATCAGCAGAGACCTGTCAAACTACAGGCCATCAGCTGCAAGCTGACTGTAGTATACAAGTATTAGAGATTTCTAGCAGGAAAAAAAATTTATTTTCCAGCAGTATTTTAGGCTTTATTTTTTCACTGAATATGGAAAAGAAACATGTGAAGGTTGCCAAGGAAAAATCTAAGTGAAATACTAATGAGGTAGAAAAATACCCACTTACCCACTCAAATTCTGTGTGTTTTTTCCCTAATGGTTAAAAATAAAACATTCTTTGTAATTTCTTTAGTTCCTTTACATAAATCTAGGTCAAATAAAAATCTAAAAGTGGCATAAAATCCAAACACTTTAATTAGGTATTTCTTTCATTGTATTTCTTAATCCTTTTTTCTCATTCTCCAGATAAGCAAAATTATTAACATTTCTGGTAAACATGTTTTCCAACAGGCTTTCTGAGAGCAGATGTAACTTGTAGAAAGCTGCACTTTTGGAGAATGACTTTCCAACATTGTTTTCATTTTGACTGAACTACATTAACCTGCTGAATTTAATCACTGAACAACCACACAATTTGCTTCTAACTTTATTTCTAAAATGTATCTTGTTAAGCTAAACTCATCTTTATTGCTTTTGAAACCATTGTTCCTACTTCAAAGAAGTCTTTCATAGTTGTCCATATCTTACTTTTTTTAATAGTCTAGGCAAGGTAACAGGTGAAATTTGCTACCTGCTTTTGTAAATAACATTTTACTAAAACTCAGTTATGTCCTTTCATGTATGCATTGCTTATGGCTACTTTTGTGCCATAATCCAACAGAGACCATTCGGTTCACAAAGGCTAAAATATTTACTATCTTTCCATTTAGAGAAGAAGTCTGCTTTAGGCTACTCACACAAAGCATTCAAATCTTACATTTCTTAGATGTTGCCCTGTGTCCCTCCCATTCACTGGTTTCATCTGAATACCATTCCTTGCACTTCGTTAGGTTGGTTCCAAGGGTTACAATTGCCATCCCTTCCCCCTTTCAAATAAAAAAATGAGTCTTTCAGGTTAACAGGGCATGAGACTTTTTATTTTATTGATACTCAATAAATGTTGGTTCATGCCAGCACTACTGCTACCACATAGTCGGTCCAGTAGATTGCATAAGGGGCTCTAATTGATTACCCTTCCTTATGCCCACAACCTTTCTCATAAAACTGTCACCCTGTTACTTCAAGAGTGGCCTGGATCAGACGATTTTCTCTGGCCTATAGAAGAAGGGGGAAGGGACAGCAGGTGGGCCCTTGGCTCGGGCCTCAGTGGTCATGTGTGCATCTGCATGCATCCTTGCCCTTCTGTTTTGCCAGGACAAGGACATGGCTAGCACAGCCAGATGGTCCAAAGAGGACCATGACAGAGGCATGGAGCAGAGCTATCCCCAAACATGGGAGCAAAGTTGCCAAATTACCCACCTACTTAGCTTAAAGCAGCCAACCCCAGCCCAACCTGCAAATTCGTGGGACAATGAGAAGTGATTTTTTGCTGTAAGTTTCTGAATTTTGGAACAGCTGGTAAAGCTGCAATAGCTAACCGATACAAGGATGCCTTGTCTGAAAATATTTCCATCGATTACATTTCCTCAGAGTCTTAAAAGCAAAAATAAAGTCACGACATTTCTTAGTGATTTTTTTTAAATGGGACTATACTATTAGAGACAGCATACGTAAATGTCCCTTGTTAGCCAAATATCAATAGAAATCAAATAATAAGAATTTAGTAAGAATACACCATGTGTTCATTAGTGAGACTTCTGAAAGATATAAAAATCACAGTTTCTAATCTCAGTGGATTTATGTTTGTGTCACAGATGAAATAAAAAGTGACAGAGTGGATAAGACAATAATTGAGTGCTAAAAGTTACAGAAACTATGACTTTCTGGTTGAACACAGTACTCTGAATATAGGTTTATCCCTGGGCCTTCCCTCAACTCCAAAGAGAACACAAGAAGGTCAACTTCAGACAATACGTATCAGCATAGTTTGCGAAACTGCGAAGTGAATGAATGGTGAAACAAAAGAGGAAAAAGTGGAAACTTAACCTGAGGGCAGGGGTCAATGAGGGGCAAGCTGGGAGGCGTCCAGGAGCTTCAGATACCCCGTGCTGCTGAGGATAGGGATGAAGGGTAACACTGCGAAAAGGGTGGGTTGACAGCCTCCTTGCCAGCACTGGCTGAAGGTGACATTAGACACTGGACCAAGCTGGAAGATCTCTCTCCCTTTGCTCAGTATGTACAGATGGAATGAGAGACACAAGGCAACTTTTCAGCTATCTTAGCTGTGAATTCTGCTATTCATTCTCTCTTTCTAAATAAAATACATGACCATCTCTAGGTTTTTTTTTTTCTTATTATAGACATCATCTATTGATTTACTACAAAGAAAGACTAGGATTTAATGTTCATGCTCTTAATAGTTAAATGTAAAGTCTAGAAATGGTACTTCAAAATATTCAGAAGGGTCATGTATCACAAAAAGTTGATATAATGAAAGAGAAGGGATGGGTGATGGTACTGTGATTTTTAAGACAAGCATAACAATACTATCTGATTATGTTCATTCTACAAACTTTTGTCAGGTGTCTACTATGTGCCAAATACTAGAAACACTGGCATTCAGTGAAGAATGGAGGGCATCACTTCTTGCCTCATGGCATGTATAGTCTAGAGAATGATGAGGACAGAGAGAGGACAGTGTCAGTGATCTCAAGCATCTGAACCATTTTATATGACTGTTCATTTCATACTCATTGTTTTGCTAACATTCCAAGGCATGTATCAGCAATCAATCACCTGCAGCCCAAATCTGGCCCATAGACCATTTTGTATGGACTACAAATTATCTAAGTTGAGTTCTGGTCTTTTTTTTTTAATTGCTTTAATAAAACAACCTAATAAAACCCAGAAGAAAGAGAAAAGCAGCAGTATAAGCAGCAACAACAGCAACACAGACCATAGATCCTGTCAAACCTTGTTGTAATCAGGGGTTACAAGGAGAACAATTACATACAGGACACAGAATTTATAATCTTATTTTATGATGGTTACCCAGAGTTAAATACAAGAAAGTGCAGGAAATCTGTCCACAACACCGAAGACCCAGAATATTCAGCCCTGGATGAGTCCAGTTGAAGACCCAGAGCCCATGGCAATGTCTCCCATGAGTCCAGCTGGAGGTCTAGAGTCTATGACAAGGACTCATGCCAGTCTGTTTTACAGATCTGTGCTAGGAAGGCCAAAGGTCAGTGTGAAAGCTAGAAAGTCTATGCCAACAGGATGAAGGATCTGTACCAGTAGGTTGAGGGTTCTTTTTTTTTTTTAATTTTATTTTAAAGATAGTAAAATTCAACAAAACATAACAGAACAAAGTCAATCAAAACAAAGCAGTAGAACTGGTTCAGAACTTCAAAGCAAGATACTAGGAAAACAATGGCTACTATAGTATATCTTGTTATCTTCACAATAGTTGACCATTCCATCAGGTATAGTAAAATCAAACCAAAAACAAAACAGAATAAAACCAATCAAAACAGAATATGAAATAAAGCAAAAAAAATTAATCAGAATAAAGCAAAACAATGAGAACAATATTGGGCCTCAAAGACAAGACAGAAGGGAATCCCCCATATTTGCTACATTGCATACTGTCATCCTCCCAAGAGATGCTCAGACTGCCAGCCCCAGGCCTGTAAAATCAACCAAACAATACAAGTATTTAGCTGATTTATGTACCATAGTTGCTAACAACTTAGCTGGTCCTCCGAACCAGC
>RJWM01006224.1:5562-86125 GCA_004363535.1 Dasyprocta punctata | reverse complement strand
TGTTAGGGCCATTCTTGTATAAACTTTTAGTGGTTTGACCTTCATTCCCAATATATTCTCTCTGTCTCTCTCTCTGTTTGTGTCTGTATGTCTGTCTGTCTTTCTCAATGGGATTCTAGTCCTAGGGTGTATGACCTTCAGCATGAGTAGCATCTTAGTCTGCTTCATGCTATTGTAACAGGATACCACAGCTTGCATCACTTATAATAAGCAGACTTTCATTGGCTCATGGTTCTCAAGTTTGTGGGGCCAGCATTTGTTGAGGCCTCATGCTGTATCATTCCATGGTGGCAGGACAAAGAGAGACAGGGAGAGAAAGGGGATCTGAGTTCATCCTTTTACAACGACAGCTCACCCCATTCTATATGCATTGATCTGCTCAGGAGAGCAGAACCCGCAAACCTGATCACCTCTTAAAGACCTCATCTCCTGACACCAGGTTTTTGACATGTGAACTTTGGATTCACATTCAACTTATAACAACTAGATACTCTCAGTTTGTCAAAGTGGTTATTCTGGTTTACACTGTCACCAGAATTTGAGAGTTATTTATTTGAACCCTTGCTAATATTTGACATTATTTTCTGCCTAATGTTAGCCCTTCTGTACATGTAATGATTTATAAAAGTTTAAAATATATTTTCTGAAAGAGCCCTTTGTTGCAAATGACTTCTCGGACTCTGTAGCTTGTCTTTTAAATCTTTTAATTAATAAATGTTTATAATTTTAAGGTAGTTTGAGCTGAGCTTGGTGGCACATGCTTGTAATCCCAGCACTTGGGAGGCTGAGGCAGGAAGATTGCTGTGAGTTTGAGGCCAGCCTGGGCTAGATAGTGAGTTGAAGACTGGCCTGGACTACATAGTGAGACTGTATCTCAAAAAACCAAAACAAAGCAAAACATAAAACAATACAGTTTGTGCTTAGCAACTTGTCTTTTTGTGAATGTCAGTTTTATGTCTATATTCTGAAGATACTTCTTTTTTGTAGAATAGTTTTGTCCATGAGACCTTTCTCTCTCTGTTTCTCCCCTCCGTTTCCCCCTCTACCTCCCCACTTTCCTCTCCTCCTGTCTCCTTCTCTTTCTTCATTTTGGCTGCTGAGGATTGAACCCACGGTGTCATGCATCCCACCAAGTGCTCTGCCACTGAGCTACACCCCGGCCCTCACTAGGGCATTCTGTAGTGGTGGGAATTTTTAAAAACCGCACTGTACAAAGTTGTAGCTACTATTCACTGTGAGTTTTGGACACTTGAAACATGGCTAGTATTGATAGAAGAACTAAATTTTTGATTAAGTTAAATTAAATTTAAATCCCGCTTGTGACTAATGGCTATCATATTGTTCATCATAGTGGTAAAGCTTAACTGTTTCACAATTTACATTTAGAAATAGTCTTACAAGAATGGGTTGATTTTTATTTATTATATCGTGAAGCAATCAAAATTTATTCTTTTCATATGGCTATCCAGTTGTTTAAACACTGTTGATTGAAAAAAAAATCATTTGTCTGCTGTACTATAGTAGTAGCTTCAACATCAAGTAGCCATATATGTGGTTCCATTTTCAGATTGTTCTGTTCCATTATTTATCTTTATGCCTACACTGTACATATTAACCTTTATCACTGTGTAGGATGTCTTGATATCTAATAATATAACTTACCTAGTTTATTCTTCAGGATTATCTTGGCTATTCTTTGCTCTTTGCATTTGTATCCAAATTTGATAAATAATTCATCAATTTCCACATGCATCATGTGTACGTGCGCGCGCACACACACACACACGCACACATTTTGCTGGAATTTTGATTAGAATTGCATTGAACATATGGGATATCTTGGGAAAAAATTATCATCTTTAATACTTTGCATCTTCTAATTCATCAACATAATATTTCTGTTGTTGATCTGTCAAAATATTTTCTAATTTTCATTATAATTTCTCATCTGATCCAGAAGTTAAATAAAAATCTATTGGTTAGATTTGGAGATTATGTATTTTAAGTCTTCATCACTAACTAGAATTTCAGCATGGTCAGAGAACATCACCAGCATGATTTCAGTTTTTCAGGATTGCCAAGGTTTGCTTTGTGGCTCAGTGTGGTCAATTTTAGTATTTCTTTTGGGGGGTGGATTGGGGATTGATTTTAGGGAAGCTGTACCACTGAACTACATTCCCGCTCATTAACTGATTAATTTGTGGTACTGAGGATTGAACTCAGTGCTTTCATGCTAGATCTGTAGCCCTTTTGTCATTTTTAAATTTGGAGACAGGGTCTTGCTAAGTTGCCCAAACTGTGGTCAGACTTGCAGTCTTCCTGCCTCAGTCTCCTGAGCAGCTGGGATCACAGAAGTGTGCCACTCAGTAAATATTTTGAATGCACTTGAAAAGAATGTTGGTTGTGTTGTCTTAAGTACCAGCGCCTATCAGATCAATGCCAGTCAGATCGAGTTTAATAGTTTTGGTCACATCTGTTATTATTATTATTATTATTTTGTCCAGGCTGGTCTCAAACTCCTAGACTCAAGTGATCCTCCCACCTCAGCCTCCTGAGTAGCTGGGACTACAGATGCACTACATCCCACATATCCATTATTATTGATTATCTGATTATTCTGTAAATTATTGAGAGAAATATATTAAGTAGTTCTATATTTGTGAATTTATCTTTTTAAGCTTTGGATTGATATTATATGTCCTTTAAAATTTGCCCCAGTTTATATGTTTATCAGCAATATAAAAACATCCAGTTTCTCATACTCCGACCATCACTGGATGTATAGAAAAGCTCTCCCTTTGCAGTATACATTTAGAATTCTTGAGTAACTCATGGGGTTGTTTTTGATGCACTTAATGGCATTTTGATTTTCTTTCTTGGGACATGGCTCTCGATGTATTTACTGTTTTTTCCCTTTATGTACCTTTGTTCTTAATAGTTTACAGCCAGGAATGTGTGTATGTTGCTGCTGTCAGCGCAGCCCGGTTCTCTTGGGGTCACTTGGCAGGGCAGTGCTGTTGCAGGACCCTGGGGACCAGTGGAGATGGGCTGCCACCCCGGGGAGGGGAGGGGAGCTGAGAAATGGCCTAGACCCAGAGGAAGCCACAGGACAGCTCGAGGACAAATGCTGGTGATCACAGATTTGCCCAAAGTTCCTTTCTACAGGAACAAGCGGTCATTATTACAGGATATTTTTTAGGTCTTGTTTTAGCTGCAGATTGTGGCTTGGTGCTGGTGACATCATTCTGTGCGTGTTAACAATTGTGTTCTCTACAGATCCAGGAGCTCACCCAGACGCTTTCTTGCAATTACAATCAACCTTCTGCGGATGACGAGAGCGTGACAGATTCATCTCCCACTGCAAGTCCACCGGCTAAGAAATGCTCCGCAGTCCAGGCACGGTGGCAGCTGTCCGCAAAGAAAGCCCTTCTCGTGTGGGCTCAGGAGCGCTGTGCCTCGTAAGTAGCTGCTCTGACCGGAAGGGGCACGCAGGGTGGTTGTGTGCACTGCCTACCAACTTCAGGCTGACTGATATGGACCAGAAACTCCTTCTCCTCAAGGGAAAATGCTCGCCAGCTCCCTTCACTTCCCACTGAGTCTTCCAAATGCTGCGCTTCGCGAGCTCAGCCACACTGGTTTCAAAGGCCAGGGGTGGTGTTTCTGGGTAAATGCGCCCCAGTTGCTGTGTTTAAGTGGCCCATTGCTGTGGGTAAACAGAGTCATACATTTGTTGCTAAGGCCTTGTGATTGAGGACTTTTTAGTAAGTCCTTCCTAGTGAGAGGCCAGAGGGTGGAGGCCTGCAGCCTCATCTTTATTCAGTAGTCACCCACTGTATTTATTTTATTTTATTATTTTTTTTTTTTTTGCGGCACCGGGGATTGAACTCACAACCTCGCGCCTGCCAGGGCAGGCGCTTAAGGCACTGAGCCAAACTCCCGGCCCTTGTATTTTATTTTATGACATGCACAAACATACATATCTAATGTTTTAAATATATTAAGTCAACTCTTTCTTGAATATACTAGAGGAAATTTTACTTTTGTTAATCCAAAATCGCATTGTGACCATCATTCTTTTACTGTATTGAGATTTATTTCTTTTGTGTACAATAGCCTTCAGATACTTTCAAAGTTTCATATATTTTTATCACTGTTTATCTTTGCTTCATGTTTGACTGTAGAGTGAATGCTAAACTTGTTAAGATGGAACGCCTCAGTCGGGTGGTGCACACCTGTAATCCAGCGCTCTGCGAGACTGAGGCAGGAAGATCACAAATTCAAGCCTGGCCTAGGGAATTTAGTGACTCAGTGGACCACTGTCTGCAGAACAAAAGACGGTGGTGGTGGGGTGTTTATTGCTCAGTGAAAGGGCCCTGGAGTCAGTCTCCAGGAGCACACAAACAAAGCACAGATACAGCACCTTTGAAGTAATGCATCTTGAGTTCATCCTAGTTTTGGCCACCATCGGTGGTATATTAAGTAATTGCATTTCAGTGTCCCGGGACCCTGAGACTCAGATGTAAGACAGTGGGTGCTCTCAGGTGTTGTGTTTTTTAATCTGTGGAACAGTTGAATTCCTTTGCATTCCCTCCTTCTAAAGGGGCCTGTTTCCTGCCAGTGTTTCTGGAGCCTAACTTTGTCCTTTCTGAGAGCCGACAGCCACTGCGTCTTTGGGGTGCAGAAGTGACCTGGGGCCTGGCGCCCCGCTGAGTACAGCACCTGCCCGTCAGTGCTACATGCAGGCAGAGGCTGGGCCTGAGCTCTTTCTTCGGCTTTGCATCCAGGTGCACACTCTGAAACCAGAGTATCTGGGCTCAGAGTCCTGACCCTGGTACTCTCTAAATGGTGACTCTGGACATCTCGTTTTCCTCTCTTCTCTTTTTCCTTTCTTCCTTCCATTGGATTACAGATTGAATGCTGGTCTTGTGCATGCCAGGCAAGCTCTCCACCTCTGTCTTAGCCTCCTACCTCTTTGAGGAGCTCTTATCATTCAATTCATACCATAGTTCATTGAATTTCTTTGTTTTTATTAGATATTAAAGGAAATTATAGTTGTTCTGGAATATTTCCCAAACACTGTGGGCAGCTACATACTTACAAGATTTCCACTGATCCCTTATTTAACACAGGAGTGTTATTGATTGTGTGACTCAGAATCTTTAGGGTCACATGCGAAGCCCCTGGCAGGCAGCGTTTGGCAGCAACTCTGCCGCGGTGAAGAAGGAGGGCAAGGCCTTGCTGCTCAGGGCGGTGCACCCTGGCGGGGGAGACAGGAAGCGCTGTGATGATTACAGTTGGCAACAAGATTAGGAAGGATTTATCATCTGGCCAGGCGTGTTCAGGGCGGAGAGAGGGCTGTCCTTCGGGGAGGAGGCCAGGGAGGCCTTGCTGAGTGAGGCCTTGCCCAGGTGCCTTTGAGCTCAGACCCAAAGGTGAGGCTCCTGATGGATCAAGGCCTGGAGAAAGATGTCCGAGAGCAAGAGTTAGTGAGAGTGTGGCTTGAGAAACCAGAAAGAGCCAGCCTGGTGCTGGTATTGTAGGAGAAGGGAAGATGCGGAGATGGGACAGGTGGTCAGGGTCCAATCCCACAGTGCCTTGTGGGCCAGCGTGAGTGATGTTATCAGACAGAGCACCCATTTACTATTAGGACCATTGTTTTCAAGTGTCCAGTTCAGTGGCCCTTAGAATTTTGCTGTGCGACCATCACCACTGTCCATAGCCAGGAGTTTCTTCATTTGTCCAGTGGAAACTCTGTACTCCCATCCCTCCTCTCTGCAGCCCATTCTGCTTCCTGTCTTTGTAAGTGTGACCACTGGAGCTGCCTCATGTGAGTGAATCGGACAGTATTTGTCCTTTGGTAACTGGGTTGTTTCAGTCAGCGTGATGTCTTCTAAGATTCATCCGTGTCACATCATAGTTCAGCATTTCCTTTCTGTGTAAGGCTGAGTACTGTGCCATTGTATGTGAAGACGTTTGTTCATCAGTTTATCCATAATGACAGATGTTAAGCAGAAGAAAGAGGTCTGCTATCCAGTGAGCTACTAGCCATTGTTTTGCCCTGATAGATCATTTATTTATTTATTTTCTTCAAACAGAAGAAGCAAGTTTTAATTGATTCTTAAGAGTGACAGATGTCTTTTTAAAAAAAATTTTTTTTTTATTTTAAAGATACTAAAATCTAACAAAACATAACAGAACAAAGTCAATCAAAACAAAGCAGTAGAACTGGTACAGAACTTCAAAGAAAGACACCAGGAAAACAACAGCTACCACAGCATATCTTGTTACTTTCAAAATAGTTGACCATTCCATCAGGTATAGTAAAATCAAACCAAAAACAAAACACAACAAAATCAATAAAAACAGTATGAAATAAAGCAAAACAAACAAACAAAAAACAAAAAAAACCCTCCCCAAAGTCAGAATAAAGCAAAACAATGAGAACAATATTGGGTCTCAAAGACAAGACAGAGAAGAATCCCCCATTTTTGCTACATTGCATACTATCATCTTCCCAAGAGATGCTCAGACTGCTGGCTCCAGGCCTGCGAAATCAACTGAACAATACAAGCATTTAGTTGCTTTATGTACCATAGTTGCTGTCAACTCAGCCAGTCCTCTGAACCAGCAGGTTGCTTACAGGTGGTGTGGGGGTGGTGGGTGGTGTGTGTGTGGGGTGGCGGGGTGGGGGGCAGGGCGGGAGTCCTTGATACTTGACCCGCACTCTGGTATGCCTGCGAGAGGCACATCTCTTTCTCCTCCTGGGGTCTGTGCCAGTCACGCACACTCACCAGGAAGGCAGGCTAGGTTGTCTTCTGGTCGGAGCCTCCCTGCCCATCATGGTGGGATCTCAAGAGGCACATCTCTTTCTCCTGATAGATGATTTAATTGGCACCAGGGAGAGCAAAAAAACAAAAACAAAACAAACAAAAAAGCCAACTGTTTCTGTAATGAAGGATCTTTTTTTGGGGGGTGGTGCATACCGGGGATCACAACCTCGCGCCAGCCAGTCAGGCGCTTAGGCCACTGAGCTAAACCCCCGGCCCTATTTTTTTGAGACAGGGTCTCACTATGCAGTTCAGGCTGGCCTTGAACTCACTTTGTAGCCCAGGCTGGTCTTGAACTCACAATGATCCTCCTACCTCAGCCTCCTGAGTGCTGGGATTAGAGGCATGCACCACCACACCCAGCTCTGTAATGAAGAATTTTAACTGTATGCAGAGGTCTTATATCAGTCTTTTGAGCCTACAGATTGCTCTATGAGGGCATCTACCTTAAGAATGACTATCACCTGGGGGCTCTGGAAGATGGGGTGTCAGGCCCTGCCCTGCAGCGTGACTCTGCAGTTATGGGGAAGGACCTGAGAATTTGCATCCCTGACACCTCCTGTCTGCTGGTCCATCTTCAGACTTGCGCATCATCAAACTTGGCATTATACCTTAATTTGACAACAAGATTAAAAGAAAAATCATTTGCTAAAATAATTTGTATTATTTATTTGGTCCACTGACTTAGGTTTTAATTATATTGAATATAGCGGGAGGGTTTTGATATATTACTTTTTTTTTTTTTTTTTTGGTCTTTTTGAGACAGGGTCTTACTATGCAATTCAGGCCGTCCTTGAGCTCACTTCATAGCCCAGGCTGGTCTCAAACTTGTGATATATTACTTTTAACAGTATGTATCACGTCCTTTTGTGACAGGCATGAGTCTGTCAGCGTGACAGATTTTAAGTCAAGCTGGAGAAATGGGCTGGCTTTTTTGGCTATCATTCATGCCTTGCGACCAGACCTAATTGACATGAAGAGTGTGAAGCATAAATCCAACAAGGACAATCTGAAAGAGGCCTTTGGAATTGCAGAACGAGAATTGAAAATCCCCAGATTGCTGGAACCAGAAGGTAAGGAAACTTCGTTTTTAAAACAATTTTTCTTTTAAGATCTACCATGAAGTCAATTTTAAAGTAGTATTTCTATAAAAGCAAATATAACAGCATTATATTTTAGTCGCAGAGGGTGTGACTTAAACTCTTTTTTGAATTTCATGAAGTTGAGAAATTCCTACCAATTAGTTCTCTTCAGTAATCGCAGGGTGAGGCACAGCTGATAGGAAGCGGTGCCTTCCATCAGGGATCATTTGCGCCTTTGTCTTGGTGTCCTGTTGCCTTCTATGTAGTGCTGTTCGTGACTCTGTTATTTCTGTTCTAAATCTCCCCTGTATGATGTTTCTTTTGAGTCTTGAATTCAGTTGTTCATGGCTCTCCCTGCTCCCATTCCCTCCTTCTAGTCCCTGCTGTGGCTCTAGGAGAACTTCAGCTGGGGCTTTCCGTGGTGTCCTTATGTGATCGGCCAAGCCTCACCACTGATTCTGCTCAGTCTGTGGGGTTGGAGTGTTAACAAAACCAAGAAAACCCCAAATATGGAATTGCTTGTGTTCACAGAGATTATCATCCGATCATAATCTATTTTAACTTCATAAAATTAAAGACTAAGATACTTACTTTCTGAAAGTATTTTATTGTTTATGTATATCATAAACAATACATCCAAACAAAGCTACTAGAAAGAATGTCCCAGCTGATGATGTGGCTCAGTGGTAGAGCATATGCTGAGCATGTGCAGGGCCCCAGATATGATCCCCAATACACACTCACACTAAAGTAATTAAAGGGGCAAGGGAAATAGCTCACCGGCACACGTACCTGCCTGGAAAGCATAAGGTCCTGAGTTCGATTCCCTGCACCAAAAGAAAAAAAGAAAGCAATTAAAAAGTGGCATATAGCTTTAGTAACAATTATCATGGACCAGTAGATCAAGACTTAAAAATTCTTGTCTCAGCTTTGTAACTGGGAATGTGTCTTATCAACATGCAGCTC
Organism: Dasyprocta punctata; assembly: GCA_004363535.1. Lineage (NCBI taxonomy): Eukaryota > Metazoa > Chordata > Mammalia > Rodentia > Dasyproctidae > Dasyprocta > Dasyprocta punctata. The sequence goes on along the minus strand of RJWM01006224.1, from coordinate 77,250 downwards.
TCCAGAACTGTGAAATACGTCCTACTTGTCTATTATGAATTTTAGTGATATAAAGAATGTGTAGTCCACAGTTACAAATAATAAAATGTGTGACGTATTATATTGTAAATTCCACATAGTCCTCAGATGCTTTGTGGATTTTTGCCAACCTCTTGTACCTGTCTGCAGGTAATGTAGAATTGCAGCTACTGAATGAGTATAGTTCTGACATGAATGTCACTTAATGATTTCCTTTATGATAATGAGCATGTGGAATAACAAAGCACTGTGTCAGAATTTCATGTGTCCTTCAATGACTCAAATGACTTCTTTGTTGAATAAAACCCTGGAAGAATATTTCCTCATTTTTTATGCTATTCACAATTTAGTGTGTGTGTGTATGTGTGTGTTTTGAGACAGGGTCTTGCTATGTAGTGCAGCTGAGCCCAGACTGACCTTGAACTCATGGCAATCCTCCTGCCTCAGCCTCTGGAGTGCTCGGATTACAGACGCATGCTACCACATCCAGCTAGGATTTATATTATTAACCATTTCCCCGTGTATTTTTTATTACTCACTAGAACAATAAAATCAATGAAAGAACACACCCAGCCACATTAGGTGATATTTGTAAGTTCAGAAGTAGCCTGATTCTGCGTCTCTGTGTACCAGTGTGTGCGTAGCTCTGGTTTCCTGCTGGTTGGTGTCACTACTGTTCACTGCTCGTGGCCGCTTCTCGTTCTTCTCTGCCTTTGTCCCTTGTATTTCTCTGTTGTATTTCCCTCCCCTTTTTAGCTTTTCATTATGTTCTTTCCTTTTCTTTTCTTTGTGCTTTATTCTAATTACCTACTTCTGATTATTGTTTTTTAAAAATATTTTTAATGTGATTCTCTAAATCTTCACTGTTAAAATAAAATATTTCCTTCTCCCCCCTCCTCTTTTTCCTTTTCTTGCTCTTCTCCCTTCTCTTCCTCCTTTTCTGCAGCCTGCCCCTTCTCCTTGTCTTCCTATGTCAGCAGTCCTCCTGCTTCAGCCTTGTGAGTTGCTGTATTTTCTTTATTTCAGTATATACAAATGGTAAGTCAGCTAACAGAACAGAAGATTCCACAAAAGCACATTTCCATTGTATGAATGAATGCTGCTATTATTTAAGAAATGGCTTAAATGAAAATATGAAATACACCATTATTTATGCAAACTAAGCCCCCACGGTCATATTTGAACTAAGGGGACTATTTTTTGATTCGATTTTTTAAAATTTTTATTTTTGTTGATGAATGTTTGCAGCATGTCATGATTGTACGCCTTGCAGGAAGTTGGCACGTGGATACCCATAGCACATCTCAAGTCTTTCTCATTCCCCAACCCCTTCTTTCAGTCTTGTTAAACTGTTTCATCACGGTGCATTATAGTTTCATATAAAAAGAGATATCCTTTTTTTGGTTCTTTTTTTTTTTTTTTTTTTTTTTTTTTTTTTTTTTTTTTTTTTTTTTTTTTTTTTTTTTGGTACCTGGGATTGAACTCATGACCTCATGCTTACTAGGCAAGCCCTTGAGCCACAGAGGTAAATCCCCAGCCTTTTTTTTTTAATTCTTTTTTTTAATGAGATAGCCCTAAAAAGAAGTATCTAGTCAAGCCAATGTCATTATTTTATGCATCTTTTGATATTTCCACTTTTTTCATTAAAGACAGAATAACTCATCTTTTAGGCATCTTTCCTATATTTGACACCCCACCCCAACCTTTCATTGATAGCTTTTATGTGCTTACTGCCTTGAATTATGTATTTGTATATGGGTTAAATTTACTTTCTGTCTCAGCTGGCTTATAGAGCTTTTTGGGCCCAGTGAACTTGTCCACTAACACATTCATAGTCTGTTGTCTTTGCTGATTATTTATTTTTCTCCTTACCATAAACTCCTTGAGGGGCAGTCAGGTCTTAGAGCATTGAGCATCTTCTTATTGAATAAGGGGGTGAAATGTAAGGTCCCTAAGTGTAAGAACTTGACTTTATGTCTTTGTAGCACCTATGTGTTACCCAGTTTGTTAACTCTAAACATTTATTGCATTGAGTTTAACTGAATTAGCAAATAGAAAAAGTTTCCTTTTCAGTAATCTGCATTATTTGTTTTGGCATCATGCAAAGAGACATAAAATTGTGTGTTTTGTCTGTGACATATTGTGTCCCTTTTGTGATTTTGTGATCTACTCTGTTTATATCCCTAGAGGTCCCAAACTTAAAAGTTTTGAATTCTTTTTAGCTTTGTGTCATTCTGCCCTTTTCAAACTTATTTCACCATAGACTCCTTGAATGCAGCACAGAGCTGGGCTCTTAGAAAGTGCTCAGCAAATTTGTTTCATAAATGAATGAATAAACGGTTGGGTGTCTCCATTTAATGTGTACTTTTGGAAATGCTTTACAGCGTGGTGCCTAGACCACTCTGTCAGAAATCAATTCCGGTGGCTCTGTATTCCTGCATTCTCAGAGGAATTTCTGCCTCATGTTCCCAGAATTTGATTTTCTCCTAACTCCCTGACTATTGTGTCCTCCCGTGCAACACCCACAGGGACACATTATTACTTGGACACCAAGGCTGTCATATATCTATGCCAGGACTCCACCCAGATCTTTGCAACTCCAGATACAAGCTCCTCGCCACTGCCCAGGGTCAGAGCAGGGCTGAGTCCACAGAGATTGTGTGGCTTGTGAAGTACTTTCAAGGGCTGGTTACCCCAGTGGCGCAGGCCATGATATAGTTCTCTTGAGTGCTAATTCTAGGAAACCATGTGTCTAGCTCACTGATGGTGTGGTGTCTCTTGCAGATGTAGACGTCGTTAATCCTGATGAAAAGTCCATCATGACGTATGTGGCACAGTTCCTGCAGTATTCCAAGAATGCACCTGTATTTGGAAGTAGAGCTCAGGTGTGTCTTTATCGCTACAAATCAAGCTCATTTTTGTTGTCTACAACTATTAGTTTAATTTGTTAAAGTGAAGTGTGAATTGTACATAGAACTTAAATGTACATGTTTCTTACTGAGTTTTGACAAATGCATATACCTGTGAATACGGTGCTCCAATCATGATGTGAAACATTTTTATTACCCACAGTATTCCTCCATGCCTCTCTCCTGTCCGTACTCCTCATCCCAAATTAAGTTAAGCTGGATCTTTACACAGTTTTGGAGATAGCAAATTTTTTATCTGTTGTAATTTTTATTTACTTTGTTCAGATAAAAGTTGCATATCATAAAATTCAGCTATTTAAAGTATATGGCTCAATGGATTTTAGTGCATGTACATAATCGTGTGGCTTATTTACCAGCTAACTTTAGCACATTTCCATTTTGCTTGTTTTTAGCTTCCTATAAATGGAACTGTAATTCACATAAATGGAAGCATTGTATTTTACTACTGGTCCCTGTTTGTTGAGATACTCTTGAATTACTGTGAAATTCCCATTTGACTCTTCAATTTTTCCCTTTTCCTTTCAATCTGTTATATAAAATATGGGTAGAAGTTTTATAAAAAAATCACCAAACTCTTGCAGAGAACCCTTACTCTACTTTTATGTAGATAAATGAGTGTTGTGATTTAGTAACATGTTCATGATTATTATTTTAAAATTTAACCTCCTTCCTCAAACATGTTTACCTACGTTTCATTTGGCAAACTGGGCCTGTTCCTGCTGTGATGGTGGAGGCGGGGAGCCAGATCTTTGCTGATGTTGGAAGCCGGGCTCAAGTTGAGATCCAGGGTTATAAGTCAGCTCACTTATTTCTGACCTGCTGTGGAGCTACGCTTTTCTAATTAATTTTCATATTAAAAAAAGTAAAAATTCAACTGTCCATGAAATTGCATATAAAAATATTAGAAATGCTGTTACTTGCTAGAGGCAAAAAGGGCAAATGTTGGTAAAAGAAGAACAGAAATAAGATGTAATTTCTGCCTTATCCTTTAGGAGTAAAATCTGCTCCCAAACATAAGCTTCCTCCTAAGCGAGGATCTCAGCAGATGTCACTGGTGCTGACATCTGCATGATAACATAATCTGAACCTTCAGGAGTGGATTTTTCTTTCTTTCTTTCCTTTTTTTTTTTTTTTTTTTTTTTTTTTTTTTTTTGTCTTTTTGAGACAGCGTTTCACTGTGCAGTTCAGGCTGGTTTTGAACTACTCTGTAGTCCAGGCTGGCCTTGAACTTGCAGTGATCCTCCTGGCTCAGCATCCCAAGTGCTGGGATTACAGAGGTGCACCACCACACCTGGCAGGAGTGTTTAGGACCTTTAAAATGTTCGAGATTTATTTTTATGACACTATTCTTTAGAGAGTGAATATCTTCGGTATAGATTTATTGGGAAGCACTCTTCAAAACTGCCTATTATGTGAGTTTGTGTGTGTGTGTGTGTGTGTGTGTGTGTGTGTGTGTGTCTTTTTGAGACAAGGTCTTGCTATGCAGTTCAGGATGGCCTTGAGCTCACTTTGTAGCCCAGGTTGGTCTCGAACTTACAACAATCCTCCTGCTCACCCCCACTCCTTTTTAAAGCACATTGTGATGTTCAGATGCTAGTTTCAATCTATTTTAAAGGTGAGGTGTTATATGAATAAGCAAAATGACTCCCTAGCATAATGAATCATTGATGTATACCGGTGACATTATTTTACAGAAATTTCAAGTTGTTAATTGTATTGTTAAAAAAATCCTCATATTGTCTAAGAGCATGTGTGTGTGTGTGAATTACAGAGCAAGGTGAAAGACGCAATGGCCTGGCTTACCCTACAACAGAAAAAACTACAGCAGGTGCAAAAGGACACAGAAAATGAGACCTACTTCAATAAGTGTCAGGTAAGTAGGAGGTGGAACACCCATTTGTTGTTTATTTTTTTTTAGAGAAGAGTAGTAAGGACATTTTTGGAAAACTCTTTTGGAGTTAAATATTGAAACATTAAATCAACCCTAAGTTTCAGGGCTGAATTCTAGGGTAGACTCTTGAGTCCCAGGTATTCTTGTGACGATGTGTGTGTGGACCCGGTTGTTCTGGATCAAGACCTGAGACTCTGCATTTGAACGGAGCTGTAGGTGAGGTCAGTCCTCCTGCCCTTTGCAGTCCTCTGAGGAGTGAGGCTCTACAGCAAACACTGCCAGAGGACAGCCCAGGATCCCTGATGCCTGTTTTTGGAAATGAAATGATCTTGTTTTAGAGCTGTGTGCAACCCAACTTGAGTAATGATGAGAGAGACTGTGCAGCCCGCACAGCCTGGGACATTTACTGTGTCTCTCATGTGAAAAGCTGTCTAGCCCCTGGTGTGAAGCAGAACATATACCAACAGGTAGCAGGAAAGGAAAAATCTGGAAGTCAGCCATAGACATCCCAGATTCTAGGGCTGGGGCTCAACCAAGACTTCCTCTGGGGAATAATGACCACGATTATTATCATTAAATGTGAAACTTCTGCCACGTACCGGGCCCTTGCTGAAAAGCATTTTATAGGTTAATATGTCTTGCTGGTATTATTTCAGTTTTATAGATGAAGGCAGTAGGTTTACTGAAGGCTCCATAGCCACTAATAGGCAGAGGATGAATAGGAATAGGGGTCTAGCTTTTAACTCCTGGCTCTTTTTACATTCTTTTGCTTTTCTGGGGTAAGTAATAGATCATTATATAATCTCAAATGAACCAAAGCAAAGGTTTCTCAGTTCTGTTTCTTGGAGCTCATGGTCTCTGCGTGTCTGGACCTTGCCTCCTCCTCTATCCTGAATGAGCTGGAAATACTGTTATGATCCCCCTTAGCACTTCTGGGCTTCTATTTCCCGTTTTTCTGTTTTTGTTTTTTTTATACTGGGCTATAAGCTAAGGGCCTCACACATATGCTAGGCAAGTGCTCTATTACTGAGCTGCGTCCCCAACTCTTATTTTATTTTGACGTAGAATCTTGCAAAGTTGCCCAGGCTGAGCTTGAACTTGTCATCCTCCTGCCTCAGCCTCCTGGATAACTGGGATTGCAGGCTGTCTGTTAAGTGAGCGAATTGGAGGAGTCTAGCCTTTCCACTCTTAACATTCAGTGCAGTGTATGACTTGTGGGCCAGACCACTTTTTTGGTTTGGAGCCATTGAGGAAAGAAAGGGACAGACATTCTTGTCTTTTGGTCTGAAAAGGGTGGGATTCTTGTGCTTCTCGCTCTGGTCTGAGAATACATTTATTGATAAGTTTGCTAAGTTCAAGTGGGAGCGCCTTGTTCCTACACATGATTTAGTAGTGTTAGTAGTGTATCATAGATTCATGTTTCTTAAAAGGCTATGCAGTCAGTATCAAAAAGAAAGAAAGCCAAACTAATTGTCTTTCGGTTTGCATTTTTGTTGTTTTTGGAGACAGGGTCTCGCTTTGCTTGCTACCTAGCCTGTCTCGAGCTCTTCAGCTCAAAGGATCTTCCTGCCTCAGCCTTCCAAATAACTGGGATTCTAGGGGTGTCCCACGTGCCCAGCTTGCATAAAATTGAATTAGAACTACTGTCAGTAATTGTATTTTAAGTAATATTTTTGGAACTGATGACTCCTTAAACACTAATGTTTCACATAAATACGAACCAGAAGCTCTATTAAAATTTTGAGAACAGTAAGAAAGTGGCTTTTAGTCAGCATGAAATAAATTGGGAAGGACTGGCTCAAGCTTGATTAATCATAAGCACTTTGAAAATCACTGCGCATAGCTACTGTGATACACTTCTCACATCTACTCATTTTGTCATTAATACACATTTGGGGAGGACACCCCCACCCAGGTTTTGCATATGGCACCATGATTTGTTCTCTAGAGCTGGGCGACTCTGCTGCTGCATTCCAGTAAATATGCAGCAGGACTGACAAAGGTCACAAGCCAAGATTAGTGTCATGATTCTATACCCAAACTATCAGGGTGCACCGAAGAAAGAAACCAGATCAGAGAGAGAATGCTGCATCCAGGGACTGTACCTTGATCGGAGTCAAAACTTAAATATAGTCTTGAGCTGTAGACTTTCAAAACATTGAGCAGGTTATGTTTTGAAAATAGTTGAGTGTTTCAGTCTTTAAAATGTTCTTCTGATTGTAGAGACTGCTGTCCTTTATGGAATCATTCAATGAAGAAAAAAAGTCCGTCGTGGACCTCCTATCCCAGAAAGGGAATGCAGAGGAGCCGGGTGAAGATCAGAGACAGCTGGCAGAAGGCTGGAATGGTCTCAACTGCCAGGTGACTGCATTGCACGGGACGAAGAATTTCTCAGAGGGCAGCTTGGGTGTGTTGTTGAAGGCTCTGTAGACTTCCAGGAGGAAGTCTGTGAAGGACAGATGAGGTGCTCTGGCAGGAAATGGGATGATGTCCTTACATTTGTCCATGGTATCATTTGGATAGTAGTTAGGGTTACTGATTTTTTTTTTTTTTAGTACTGGGGATTGAGCCCTGGGTCTTCACACTGAACTGCATCTTCAAGCCTTTTTAAATTTAATTTTAGTTTTTAAAATTTTGAGACAGGGTCTTGCTAAGTTGCTAAGTTCCCCAGGCTGGGCTCAAACTTTGTGATTCTTCTGGCTCAGCCTCTCAGAGTGCTGGGGTTATAGGTATGTGCCATTATGCCCAGCTGTCTGTTAACTTTTTGACTCTACTTTTTCCTATCACATTTGTGCGTTTGCTCTAGGGATTACAATATGCATGCTAAACTTTTAAGTCTGTGTGGAGTTGTACAATTTCTTAGTTACTGTACAAATTCTTTTAACGTGTAAAGATCTTGCAGTTGAATGGATTTACTTATCTCCAATTCTTTGTGCTAATGTTGTTTTATATATGGATATATGTTACACATATTGTTTTATATATATATATATGTTTGTGCCATTATATGGCACAAATATAAGTCTGCAAGTTCTCAAGACCATGGCATAATTCTTTTTTATTCTAATCAGTCATCTGTTTTAAGGTGCCTCAGTAGTACAGTTGATAGCACATAAGTCTCATACACAGCCATACATTTCAAAGAATTGAGAAGTAATGAGTTTTTCGTATTTCTCTAGATATTTACCATTTCTGATTCTTTCTATAGATTTTAGTTTCCATTGAGCCGCTTCCCTCTGCCTAAAGACTTAACTTAGCCTTGTTAACGGTGACAACATTGCTTAGTTTTCTTTGATCTGTAAATGTCTTCATTTTTGCCTTCATTTTTAAAAACCAACTTTATTGACGTTATCTACCTATCATAACACTTTAAGTGGATAACAAAATAATTTTTGTCATGAATTTACAGAGTTCATTAAAGCTGAGTTCATTGCAGAGTTTGTTCATTTTAAAGAACTTACAGAGAGAGACTGTGTGGCCTGGGAAGAAAACTCCTCTCGCTGGTCTGGCTCTCAGAGGTGCCTTTGTGTTTAGACTACGCCTGCTGCACCATTCACTAAGTGTGTGATGTCATTGTCCAGTAGCTTAGCAGAACCACCTTGGTAGAGGACTAGCCAGCGCCGCTCCTGGAGTCTTCACCTCGGGCTGTGGTGTCTGCTCCGCTGATTGCTGCCCAGCGCCTGACTCTCATTCAGGGACAGAAGCTGTCTGTGTCATTCATGCTGTTCCAGGCCATAGAGACCTGGTTTAATTTTGTGAGACATCATTTGGCAAAATTACACTAAATAATGAGAAAAGCACAAAAAGAATTACTTTGCACAATTAAGCGCTGCAAGTTGATAAAATCTTGGAAATCTGTTCTTTTGTCAGGTAGACGACAACTCATTTTCTTGGAGGGGCAAAATGAGACCTGCTGATTTTCCAGTCATCAGGTGTATAAGCGTTAATACCTTCCAGGTAGCTTCTGGTTCAGTAGTTTGAGAACACAGATATCTTAAACCACTGAATGCATCCTAGTAAGTGGTTTCATTTTAAGATTACTATGGAAAAGAGCAACATTATCTGATTTTGACCCGACAAGATCTTAACATAAATTTTCAGCCAAATTCAAAACTATTTGACTGAGAATAGAAGTGTGGAGCCCACTTTCTGTTTTAAAGGCGAGGAACAAAAGGCAAACGTTGCTTCAGTTTTCCCTCTTGTGTTTGCTCCCTAAGTATTTTGAGTGTGACACTGAGTCAGAAACACAGGTTTCGTTTTATTCAAAATGAATGTTGCATACGACTTTCTCTGAGTTGTGCATAGAATCATCATTGAATTAAGAGTTTTTGTGCTAAGCTTCTCTTTAACCCGAAAACTTAGCAGTTTTATGAGTTACTTTGATTTTTTTTGGCAAATGCACAAATAGATACAGTAAAAGTACCTGGTTGGGGCTGGACGTGTAGCTCGGCAGCAGGATACCTGCCTGGCGTGGGCAAGGCCCTGGCTTCCAGTCTGGCATCACGGAAGGGAGGGGGGAAGAAGAGCTTATGCCAACTTGCTTCTCTTAAAAATCTGCAGTAGTGAAAACAATATTGCCAGAGTCTCAGTGGCATATAGTTAATGATTTACAACTGTAAGATTGTTCTTACAATATACCTTTGGAAAAGAGAATAAATTTGCAAGGCAAAAATAAAAAAAGAAAGAAAGAAAAGACAAAGCCCAATGTAAAAACTATAGTATTTAATGCATCTACTATGTGAATACTTACATTTGACTCCCTTACTGGAGCGTGGTTTTTGCTTCTTTGTTTTGTTTTTTGAGGTAGTGGGGATTGAACCCAGAGCCTTACCCATGCCAGGCAAGAGCTCTGCCGTCGAGCTATTTCCCCAACCCCTGTCCTCATTCTGTGTGCCTGAATGAGTAGCTGGTAAAATTTTGTTTAGATATTCGCTTGGCATGTAATGGATACCCAGTAAATGTTTTTAAATGAATGAATAGTAAATCAACCCATGTAATACGCAGACTTCGTCTACTCTTTTCTCTAGTTAAAAACAATTTTAACTCTGAGAATAGTAATGTTCATTTGGTAGATCTTGATCACAGAAAGAAAAAGCAGGCTTCAGACCTATACTTTCATCAGAGCAGGTTATTGGAGTAAAACACATTTTGGTTTGTGCTTGATGTTCAGAGGAGTATCTTTGGGTTAGGTTAGGAGGATCACAAAAGCAAAAGTGAGTTGCATGGCTAGAAAGTCCTATTTTGAGCAGATTAGTACTGCTGTCAGGAAGGACAGGGCCTTGGAGGTGGATTTTTATTATGCATAAGAGATGCAGTCATCAGTCCCCCCTCCCCAGCACCTGTATAGCCCTGTGGCTCCCTTACTTCACTTGCCAAAGCTCCTTGTACCCCTGTACTCTCTGCAGCCCCCCACAGGGCCTCAGTCAAGAGCTTTGGCCTTCACTTCTCTGACTGCCTTTTGACCAAGGAGTCGTGTTAAACTATACTCTTGTCTCTATCCATGGCACAGGACCCTGGGCAAAGTCCTGCTCTTGTTTCGATTTGTATTATTATTATTATTTTTTTTTTGCAGTACCAGGACTCAAACTCACAACGATGCGCCTGCCTGGCAGGTGCTTAAGCCACTGAGCCAAATTCCTGGCCCTATTTTTTTCGAGACAGGGTCACACTATGTAGCTCAGGCCAGCCTTGCTCACGTTGTAGCCCAAGCCAGTTTTGAACTCACAGTGCTCCTCCTACCTCAGCCTCCTGAGTGCTGGAATTAAAGGCATGTGCCACCACGCCTGGCTCGATTTGTTTGTGTTATTGTGTGGTTTTTATTTTATGTTCATGCTTTCTGTATCTACCCTTTCCTCCTTAGGTAGTCATACTGAAGTAGTTAATGTGTACCCTTTTGTTCACATGTTTTTGCAAAATACACTTTGAATTTACATATTTATTTATTTTATTTATTTATTTTTTGGTACCAGGGATTGAACTTGCGACCTTGTGCCTGTCAGGGAGGTGCTTAGGCCACTGAGCTAAATCCCCGGCCCTATTTTTTGTGACAGTCTCACTATATAGTTCAGGCTGGCCTTGAACTCACTTTGTAGCCCAGGCTGGTCTTGAACTCCCAATGATCCTCCTGCCTCAGCCTCCTGAGTGCTGGAATTATAGGTGTGCACCACCACTCCTGACTTACATATATATTTAAATTATGTAAATTGAATTACCTGTTGTTTCTTTTATTTCTGAGTGCGGTATATGTTATATTAAGGGACCCCCAGGTCACCAGCGATGTGTGTAATTTGTTCCCATCTGTAGCACAGTGGCCCATGGTGGGTTCCCATCCCCTGTCCCCGGACATTCCCTAGGACAGCTTTATTCCTTAGTGGTTCACAGTAGGCTTGTATATGTTTCCTTATGAATGAACGGATGATTGTGTGAGTTCCTTGGGTGTTCAGAAGGCAGGAAAATCCAGATAGCAGGGCAGCAGCGGCGAAGGCGAAGGCAGGAGAGCACAGTGAGAGTTTGGAGAAAGGAGCCGTCAGGGTCCTGCAGCTGGACTGGTGCGCGTGCAGGGAGTGGCAGGAAGGCTAAGGAAGGAAGAGGTGTGCCTGGACTGTGGGGTGCTGGGGAAGGACAGATTTTAGGAGATAAGGGGGAAATATCTACCATGAACACATGTTTAGGGCTAGTAAGGAAAATAATCTCTGCATCTGTGTGGAAATTGAAGTTACAATGTCGAAGAGTACAAGGACATAGAGATTTCAAGTGATAGTCCTTGATTACGACTGTCCCTGCCTAAAGTGAGGCTTTAAATACTTTCAATTTTCCCTGTATAATTTATTTATGGATTGTTCCAAACATTACTTTTTCTGGTGCCTGCTTTTCCTACAGCTTTTGAACAAATTGCATTCCTGATCAGCAAGTAGCTAAATGATATTCAGAGCTAAGAGATTTATCTGTTGATAAAGATTTCTTTGGCTAATGGATCCCATGTATCAGTCTTGGCTTGCAGAGAATCTTTAAAGAATGCATCATGCCTTATGTGGAGAAGTAAACGAGGAGAGTTCTGCTGAAGGACCTGTTCCCTTGTTTTCAGATTAACGCTTGGAAAGCAAGGCTGGACGATACCTTGCCCCCGCCCCTGTGTGACATCCAAGCCAGCCTGCAGGAGGTGGAGGAGTTGACAGAGGAAGTCTTGTCAGCCTCCCAGGATTCCTCTGACTCCACGACACTGACCCAGGAGAAAATGGCTGTATGTAAGGTTGGCAAAGCAAAAGAGACACGGAAAGGCAATATTGTCTTAGGGTCTGTGCTTGAGGAATGTTTTGTCATAGAAAGAAGAGAGGCAAATACAGTGGTAACTGAGGATGGTGTGGAATGTTTTCCCGAGTCTATTGGGGCTCTGGAAGCCATTTTCATGTTCGTGACCATTGTGCTTATTCAAAGACAAAACATTAAGAATAGAGTCCAGTAATTTCTAAAGCAACTGGAAAATCTGGCCAAGAAAAGGCTGGGATGGAGGAAGACTGGTTTAAAATGAGGGAGATCAGTAGCATTTGAGCTCCCAAAGGAATAGAAACTACACCAGTTTAAAAAAAATAATTTGGTAATGGTTTTGCCAAAGAAACTGCAGTCTGCTTAAAAGATGTTTATCCATAAAATCTTAGTTAAAAATAAAGGGGATTTATGACTTTATTGAAAAAAAAAAAGCTCATAATGTGAACGAGATAAACAAACTCAGCTATAGTGTTTGGCAATAAATCTGGTTTATGTTGTGCTACATTTTTTCCCCCAGAATCTGATGGATAGATTTGACTGTCATTCGAATATTCTCCTGAACTTTGAAAATAAAGATGAGGAACATTTGCCATTGGTACCACCTGATAAATTGGAGGAAATGAAAAGACGGTTAGTAACACTATCATTTCACAACCGCTGCTACTGTTTCTATTTGAGCAATAGTGTGACCCTGCAGGAATGGTTGCTGATAAGCCTTCTCTTCTAAATCTTGATAACAATAACTTTGTGTTTAAATAATGTTATATTGTGCTAGCAGTTTTTTTTTTTGGACCGGGGATTGAACTCTCAACCTTGGTAGACGCTTACGCCACTGAGCTGAATCCCTGGTTAGCATTTTTTTATTGAATGGTAGAATGCTATGATGTGAACTTTGTTCTTTTGAGCTTGCTTTCTCATTTGTGAATATGGTATAATTATAACCAGCCTATCCATATCTCACAAGGGTATTGGGCCAAATGGGTCTATCTGATGAAAGAACTTTATGAACAGTAGAATGCTGTCAGCATCGAGGTTATTTAATTGGTGGTTGTCTACATCACCTCTTTTCATAAGCAACTTATTAGAGTAAGAGGGAGTTAGTCATAATGATGAGAACTGTTTTAATACATAAACTTCAGAATTGTAGTTCACTGAATTGTATAGATGTTTTCAAGTTTAGTAAACTATCTTGTTGATCAATATTTTATTACAGGATTGTTCCGTAGGAGAATCAGTTTTGTTCTTGTATTTTTAGCTTAGAAATGGTTGTTTTCTAACTTGCCATGTTTGTTTTACATTGTTTTTAAATGAGGGGGGAAAAGCTCTATCAAATTAAATTTTAAAACCTGCACTGTTTTCCAGACTCAACAACATTTTGGAGAAAAAATTTATTCCACTTCTAGAATTCCATTACCATAAGCACTCAATTCTTGGTTTGCTAGATGAACTGAAATCAAAATTGGATGTCTGGAACATCAAATATGGGAACAAAGAATCTGTGGAATTATTGCTAGAAGACTGGCATGTAAGCTGTTGTAGTCTGTCTTAGGCTACTGTTTTCCATGTCTGGTTGCTGAATTTGAATTTTTCCTGGGCACAGTTTCTCATCAGCCCTTCAGATTGGGAGTGGGTTTCGTTGGTAGCTCTTGGTAGCTTTAGTATTGCCTGGAAAAAAAGTTACAGGTAGGCAAGTAGCAGGCATGGGAGAGGGTAAAGAAAGGTAGTTGTTAATAAAATTGAGTCAGCCAGGATAGTTAATGCAGCAGAAAAGATTTCAATATTTTTTTCATTATAAATTCCTCTTTTATTTGTAATTTTTTGTTTCCTATGTTTTTCTAATTTATGGATTCATTTAATAATTAAGTATTTTTGGTACATTTTGATCTTAGCCTCTCAAGTTTTTTTTTTTTTTTTTTTAGCCTCTCAAGTTGTAATTGTAGGAAAAACAGTACATTTTCAGTTTTGTCTTGAGATACTTTTTTTTGGTTTTACCTCTTCCAATTTATAGGAAAAAATGTTTCAAGTGATTTAAACATAGGTGTGTTTTCAGGGTTAAATTAAAACTGAAGCATCACAGAAAGTGTCATGTTTACAGCTGGGCCTGATTCTTCTTTCAGTTTCTCTGGTTTTGGAAATAAGAGGAAAAAAGGAAAAGTCCAGGGTTGTAAATTTCAATGCAAAATTGAAAAACATTACAAAGATAAATTTATTTACAATTTATAGTTTAGGCATTGTATGTTCCAGAGCAAGAAGCATCATTCTAAACTAGATTTGGAATATTTTTATTTCTTTAACCTTCTTCGAATGTTCGTTTTTCTATTTGATTGTAACAGTTCATTGACAAGTAGTAAGTGTGTGACAAATATGCATTTTGAATTAGCTTGGTATTTTTCCATAACAGTTTAGCTAATGGTAGTTTCCCAGATATTCTGTATGTTGAGTGGCATGTATTTTTAACATAATATGGCTAACAAAACTGAATATTAATAGCACATCTGGAAGAAGAACAACTGATAAAATTATGCATATTAACAAAATATGCAGAGTAGGAGATTTTGAAATTGTTGTAGTTACCTTGATGTTTCCCACAAGAGGAAAACCATTGTAGAATTTGTATCTCCCCACATTAAATCTTATCATTTGTCATGCTTATGTGGTGACTACTCTTGGTTACATCTCCTAAATCTTAACTCTCCTTCTTCAGGAACCCCCACTCCTCTTTTTCTACTCAAATGTGTATTATTAAAGTACTAAAAAAAGGTTGGCTGTCCCACACTTCATCAATAACTAGTATCTTGGCATATTTTTAAATGTAGAAATCAATTTTTTTTCTTTTTCCTCACAGAAATTTATTGAAGAAAAAGAGTTCCTAACTCAACTTGAAGCTTCTTTTCAAAGATGTGGAGAAATTTGTAAGGATTTAGGTAAAGTAATTCAGTTACTTTTTTGATGGAATGACTACCACTTAAAAATAAGGTTTCATCTTTCTGCTTTAAAGTTTTAGAAATTTTTAATGCATGTTTTCCTTGGAAAATTCTTGCTTGCTTGCTTGCTGACAGATGGATTGATTGACTGCAGTACTAAGAATTGAATCCAAGGTCTTTGATCCTTTCCCTGGGCTGAGGTTGAACTTGCCATCCTGCCTCAGCCTCCCAGAATGCTGTGATTACAAGGATGCACCTGGCTATGCTTTCATTTTTAATATTGTCAGAAAACATGTTTAGTTTAGTACTTTCCATTAATGTACATTTGCTTTTTAACAGTATTACGAAAAAGCTGTTTGCTAAGATTACTTTCTTGTTTTGCTAATACTGTAGCTGGAGAATGTAAAACTATTAACGAACAATACACGATTCTGGAACAGAATGTTGACATGTACAGAAAAAGTATAGAGAATGTGAAGTCAACTTTGCAAAAAGTCCTGGCAAGTTGGGCTACTTACTTGGAAAATCTTCGCTCACTAAAGGCTTGTTTTGAGGACACAAAGAAGGAGCAAGTTACAGAGGTATTTGTAGTCTGATGACATTGTTTCACTTTGACTTTTTTTATTTTGTTTTGTTTGGGAACTCTCATTTTCATTCTAAAGATGAGAATGCAGAAAAGGACAAACACATCTTTTGGAAAATTCTCCCAGGTCTTAGAAGGAGTTTAGCTTCTTCTTAATATAATTGTCAGAAAGACATTTTCTTTGCCTTCTAGGCTTTACACAGAGAGCTTTATTGGGGTTTGGTGGATATATACAGTAGAGCTTTTGGAAAATAGACTGCATTGCTAAGCTTTTACAAGAGGCAATAAGAACCTTGAGGTAAGCCGGGTGTGGTGGCGCACGCCTTTAATCCCAGCACTCAGGAGGCTGAGGTAGGCGGAGCGTTGTGAGTTTGAGGCCGGCTTGGGCTACAGCGCGAGCGCAAGGCCTGCCTGAGCTACATAGTGCGACCCTGCCTCAAAAAAACCAGGGCCGGGAGTTTGGCTCAGCAGCTTAAGCGCCTGTCTGGTAGGTGCAAGCCTGTGAGTTTGATCCCCGGTGCCGCAAAACAAAACAAAACAAACAAACAAAAAAAGAACCTTGAGGTATTAGCTTGTGGGCACATTTAAAATAAATTTCAAGTTACATTTTTCCATTTGGTTGACACAGTTTACCTCTAAAACCTGCCTGAGTTTCTAAAGGAGAAAAATTTAAATATTTCAGGCTGAAGTCAAGAGGTCTAGGAGAAAGGTTGATCAGTACATTATTGTTTCCATTTTCCAATCATGTAATAATCTATTTTATTTTTATCTGTCTTAGTTACTTTTCTCATTGGTGAGATAAAATATCTGGCACCTGGAGTTAAAGGGGGAAAAATTTATTTGGCTCAGAGTTTGTTGTGCATAATCAGCTGGCTCCAAGGCAGGGTGGCACATGGCAGAGGGGCAACATCTTGTTCATGGTGGCAAAAGACAGCAAAAGCAGCAAAAGAGAGAGACAAGCCTCTTTCTGTCCTTTATGTTGTATGCAGTCTTATCAGGATTAGGGCATGCCAATCTGATCAGTAGACTGATCCAGCAATCACCCACTCTTAATGTCAGCATTGCACTATGAATCAATGACACGCTGGATTCAGCTGTGTCTGAAAAGCCCACCCCCCAACCCATGACCATATGAGACTTAGGGGGACATCCAGGCACAAAATGTAGCACTATCTGAGGTAGTTTTTCCTTCTTTAATTTGTTCTTCTGTGTTTCAGATGGATGGAGGTGGGCTTTCAGATTAGACATTTTCCAAATGGAAACTAAAATTGCTTAATGGAATTAAGTTATTTGTATGAAAGTAAAATTTGGGTTAAGTGTATAAATGCAAAAAAAAAAAAAAAAAGAGCACTTTAAGTGTTAACATGTCAGCACTTCTCTCTGATACCCGTATGGGTGCTAGAAATTCAGATCTTTGGTTTCAAATGGTTCTTCTGTCTTTAAAGGTCCTCTATTATAATCAGCATAGCTGAGGGGAACAGCACTCTCAAGCTTGCATTTTGCAAACTCTGCCAAAGAGACGCTGCACTGCTGGAGTTTGCAGGATACTTTTGAGAGTGACGTGGCAACATCTATCTCTTGGGTACCACACTCCTACTCAGTTGTTGGGATTGATGACTTAAAAATGGGAACTATTAGCTAATTGTTTGGCCTAGAAACTGTGTGAAAAAATTACTGAGGCACCGAGGGCTCCACTAATTGAAAAAGTCTGAGGGCTGGAGATACAGCTCAGTGCATTCCTGGCAGGCGGAAGGTCCTGAGTTTGATTCCCAGTGCCAAAAACAAACAAACAAACAAACAAACAAGAATCTATTCTCTAAGCTCATCTTCTACTCCAAAAGATAAGAGCAAATGTCTCCCAAGAGTCCAGGACCGGGAGTGAGAACAGGTGCTGAGTACCTGCCAGACCGCAGGTAGGAGCAGCTTGTCTGCAGGTTGGGGCAGTTCTCTAAGGGGAGAGTCCAAGTCTCTGCCAAGACCATCACACTTAGTTTTGCTTAAAATTAGCCTTGGTGGAGGTTATTATAGATAATAGAAAGACAAATATTGTACCCCTAAGTATGTGTGCTGCTTGTATGTTACATAGGTTCCCTTTGAGACCCTCTCCCAGTGGAACGCAGACCACACTGCTTTAAATGAAGCGGGGCA
This sequence comes from Dasyprocta punctata, assembly GCA_004363535.1. Classification (NCBI taxonomy): domain Eukaryota; kingdom Metazoa; phylum Chordata; class Mammalia; order Rodentia; family Dasyproctidae; genus Dasyprocta; species Dasyprocta punctata. The sequence continues at coordinate 59,490 of RJWM01006224.1, read as the reverse complement.
TTTCTTGATTGAAGTCAGCAATGATGAAGTGGGATCATCTATTTCTAAAGAATTGAGAAGACTGAATAAAAGATGGAGAAAGTTTATCACAAAAACTCCACTTGTAAGTTATTTCAAGTTTTCCTTCCTGGTTCCCCCGCCTTTTCCCTCCCCACTTTCTCCTTCCCTTCCTTCCTTTGTTTCTATCAATAGCTTTGTGGTGTAATCCACATGCCATGCAATTCACTGGTTTAGCGCGCATGGCCAGTGGTGTGCAGCATATCCACAGAGCTGTGCGGCTCCCACCGTCACCTACTGGAGCCTTCGTCATGTCTTGGAGAAGCCCCGTTTCCTCCCATACCTCCCAGCCTTAGGCAGCCGCTAATCTACTTCCTTTCTGTCTGCATTTGCTGCTCTGGATAATTTCACAGAAAGGGAATCATAATAAGTGTCTCCTGTGACTGGCTTATTTTTGGTTGGCATAATATTTTTAAGGTTTGTCCACATAGTAGCATGTAATCATGAATACTTCACTTCTTTTTGTAAAAGAAATAGTCTCTTGTATGGATAGACCACTTTTTAAATCCATTCATTGGTTGATGTACATTTGTGTGCTTTCCCCTTTCAGAACTGTCGTCAACAGTGTGCTGATTGGAACACTAGCCAGTAACTGTCTCTGCAGCTTGTGTCTTGATTTCTCTTGGGTGTATATCTAAAATCACTTGTAATTCTTGGACCCTTTCTATGGACAGCTTTTTAGTTGAAATTCATTTATCATTAAAGAGTAGAACAAGCATAGTTTTGCTTGGTAGATTTCAAACGACTTGCACGTATACACCACTTTACTTACCTTTATATTTCACACAGTGCTTCAAAAAGCAGTCTTACAATAAATATTTTTAATTTGTTCTTTTCCTTTTCCTTTTTATTTTTTATTTTTTCCTTTTCCTTTTTATTAACAATTTGAGTCTTGGGTGTTTTCTGAGACATTTCCCATTTTGTAACATTGTTTTTGGCTGATAAACACTGATTAAAAAATGTTAGAGTATATTATGTCCACTTATTGTTTATTATATGTTAGTATACAAATTGAAATATGAGCGTTACATTTCATGAAATTAAATTTATATAGGAAATGAAATTACCACTTAGAAAAAAACAGGATCAGCCCATTCCTAAAGATTCTGGAAATATTCTGCTATCTAAAGAAGAAAAACCACCTGCTGAGTTTTCAATGGATACATCAGTAGAAGTTCCTGAAAATCACAATCAGAGTTTAAAGGTAAAATGATTACACTTTGTAGGTGTTAGATTTTTCTGGCATAATAGAGAAGCAAAAGGAAAAAGAAGGTGAAAGTGGCCTTTTTATTTGAGGACACAGAGAGGAGAAGAGCCCACAACCCACGGGGGTTTGGCTTTCTTCTCCAACCGGATACAGAGAGGCAGAGGGTTATATGACTTCTGATCTGAAGTGGCACATGGGGCGGGCATCGATGATGGACGGGGAACTGATTGGAATTTTCTTCGCGTGCAAACAGGAAAGAAAGTAACAATTTGGGCCAAAGGGGAAGAAGGAGGAAGTGGTTGTGAGGGTAAATGTTCCTGCTTTGGCCTTCTGCCATGTTAGACCATCGCCATAATTATGCAGTAATTTATACTAGGGCAAGAACCTTCTGGTAGTTTACCTTTGCTGTTGAAGCACCGTATTGTTGAAATAGTGGCAAGTGTGTGGAGTATTAGATAACAGTTCCAGTATGGACATTTGCAGGAAGTGCTAGGGCAGCTCCCTTCCTGGGCACCACTAACACGGAAGCACTGGGTGCCTCAGTGGGTCCATGTGTAGTCCTGCTTCCTGCAGAAGTGGGCGTGGCATCAAATGTGGGTATTTCCTTCAGATGACTTTTGACTAGATCTCAGAAATGGGCTAGCTTTAGGTTAGCTTCTGAACTCTTTGTCTCTGATTTTCTTTTTGTGAAATGGGGGCAAATATTACTGATTATCTTTGTTTTGCTGGGTAATTTGGAAGACTTTAGATTATAGGTATGAACATGAAAAAGGAACAGAAAAACCCACACATATGTAAAGTATAACACCTGTGGTTTCTGAAATGTGCCTCCTACAGAACACCAAGTAACCAGTTTTCCTTAAGCAAGTAATTTCAGCTGGCTTTGGCCACAGTGGTGCTGTGTTTCCAACCATAAGGATGCCTGATTGGGGTTGGGGTTTAGCTTGGGGTACTGTGCTTGCCTAGTCCACGGGAAGCCCTGGGTTCAATACCCAGTACAACAAATAAACAAACAGCAACAACAAACCAGAAAAGAATACCTAATACAGAAAATCAGGAAAGATTTGAATTTGTAGAATATGATTTCAAATACACTAGTTCTGAGCATTTGTAATGTGATCTGATTAAAACAAAACGAGATTGTATCTATCATGTAAAACTGTAGAATACTTTAGAGTACTGAGAGATCATTAATGGGGCAAGATGTAATTTTTTTTATTCTGAGTCTCTTTTTTGATGGTAGGTTACAGCAGTTGTTACTGATACCTGTATTTAGTTGTATGTGAGTTTTAGAGATATGAGAAAGTCTAATTTTCTAAGTTATAATCATCTATAAATGGAGATGATACTATCTGATAGAAATTAAAATTAAAATAGGTGTGAACAAACCTTTAAGTTCAGAAGGATATATGTTTTTGCAAAGTGTTACAGTGCAAACGAGGTTGTGTATCATTACAATGCAGTCATTTTCTGCACAGCAGTGTTTCAGAGCACACGGTGCAGACTGTAGCAGGCAGCCTGGGTGTATAGTGGGCGCTGCGGTCCAGGTCTGTGAACGTTTGCTGCATGATGGTCACACAACAACAGAACTGCCCAACCAATGCATTTCTCAGCATGTATCCCTGTTGTTAAGTGACATAAGACTGTGAATTGAATTAACGTTCTTCAGAACAGCAGTGGAACTTTTTAAAATGGAAAACTATTTTATAAGGTAAATGTTGACATTTTCTTAGTGGTAATTTTGAACGTTGTAGACTGTGGAAGAACATGAAAGAGAAAATGAAGAATCCCCAGAACAACTGAAAGTGGCTGAAGAGGTCGAAAAACTGGCTGGACAAGTGGAAATCTGGGAGGCAGAAACCAGATCTGTCTTGGATCTTCTGAGACATCAAGATGGCATGGATAGCTCCATGGAAGAGTCTTTGCAGGTAAGAGCGTCAAAGTTCTAAGCAGGCATTTTCTGGTTGTAGACTCATGTTTTAATATATAAACAAGAAGGTTTTCAATAAAAAGCTTTAAAGTGAGTAGTTATATGCCTATAGTTTTAATTTTCTTTATTTGGAGTTTTAAAAGTGGCATGGTCTCTGATCCCCAATCATCTGGAATTTTGCTTGAAATACCTTATGAGTGGTCATTCTTGGACAGATTTTCCCAGCTATAGAATGGCATCAGAGGATGGAGATGACATCAGGGAGTTCAGTCTCCTGTAGTTCCGTACAGTCGGAATGTAGGCAGGCGAACTGATGTTTTTAGAACTCATCTGCCTGGATTTTCATTCATAAGCACTGAGGCTGAGTGTATTTCTATGTTACCTAGTTCTCCTGGGAAGGAAGTTATAATTGAGGTTTTTCCTGAATCCTAGATCAGCTATAAAATCTACAGAGCATAAGTTAGACTAAAATGGGAAGTTCTTGAAACACCGGAGCACTTACATAATTTTTGTGAATCTGTATTTCTGGAAGGTATATATTTCATCATTTTGTTTTTATTGTTTGTAAGATTAATAGCTTTTATTGCTTTGAAATATGCATTTGTGAAAATAAAAAATAACATGTCATTTCATCTGGCAATGTTTTGGTAATTCCACTTTTTGTTCTTGTTTAGTCTATCTGGAATTTATTTTAGTGGAAAAGAAGGGGTAGAAATTCAATATTTTAAAATAGATTTTTAAATATTTTAAAACTTAAAATTAAAGATACTTTCAAAATAATAACAACAAAAACCACTGCCTGTAGTTTGTCCCTCACTGATGAAAACTTCATTATGCAGGGCATGACTGTATTTTAATGATGCAGGTCCTAGTTTGGCCTATGAAAATGGCACTTCACAACAGCATAGATCCTGAAGATACAACCATGCCAAAATATACTTCTGTTAATAAGGGATTATATTAAGTAAATCTGTATTGGATCGAAGTATTTGATCAAGTTGTATTCTAGAGTAAGAAATGCAGATTGCTGCACAATATGAATAGTGTGATTCTGTTTGTATTTGTAAAACAATTGTGTTTCTATGTTTTACGTTTTTGTATCCATAGAAAAATATCTGTAATGATATAAAAAATTAGGTCTCTCTGTCTTGATCCTGTATTATGCCTAGCTTTTGGTACAGTTTCTGGCATGTAGTGGATATAAAGTAAGTATTTTTCAGTGAACGTGGCGACAGCCTATTAAATGATAACCAAAGAGAAGGGAGAGAGAGAGAAAGGACCTTTTAATTTACAGATGTACCTTTGTATTCTTGTTTGAATTTTTTTAAAGCATGAGTTTTTCTGTTGTTGTAAATTAAAATGATAAATGAATGTTTTAATTTCAGAAAATTAAAATCACTGCCATTCCACAAACCTGACCCAGTAAGATTAACATTTATGTAGTTGATGTCGCATAAAATTTTTATTGTACCCAGGCCATCTTTGAGTTGTAATTAAAAATTTCTTTATTTTGCTAACTTGACAGCTGTTAAGTAACATCTCTTGATTATTTTGTTGTTCTTTATTTACATGGAAGATTGAATTACCTTTCATAGCATTAGTCATGTGATTCTGTGAATTACCTGTTATTGTATTTTCAGAGTTTTCTTTGGCTTCTTAAAATTTTATTGAATTACATGTGCTCTTTGAATTGTGATCCACTTTCATTTTGGTTACAAATATGTTTTATATTGTTGAGTTTTAAGTAGTTTATTTTGCAAGGGAAGATTTCTATATTGATGTAATCATGTCTTTCTCTACTCTCTTTTTTTAAAGTACTGGGGATTAGACCCAGAGCCTTCACATTGAGCTGTGCCCCGATCCTTTTTCGTATTACTTATCCTGAGTCAGGGTCTGGCTGAGTTGCCTGGACTGGGCTTCGAATGGTGATCCTTTGTGAGCTCTGGGATCCTGGGTGTGTGCCGTCACAGCCAGCTGCTTCTCTGCTTTTCTACCTAGAAAGCCTTTCCAGTCCACATAGATTGGTCTCCATGGAGAATTTGTCTTATGTGGCTTCCCATTTTAGTAATAACTTTCTGATTTATCTGGAATTTGTGATATGTTTCATAAGGCATAGTTTTTTTTAATAAGATCATTTATTCAGTGTTTTTTTTTTTTTTTAAGAACAGAATGTATTTATTGGGGAAAGAAAGCTTCTATCAGAGAGAGACAGAAGGGTCCTGAGTGAATTGCTGAGGACCCTGCATCTGTCTTTTTTTTTTTTTTTTTTTTTGGTACTGTGGATCGAACTCACAACCTAGAGCCTGCCAGGCAAGCACTTATGCCACTGAGCTAAATCCCCGGCCCTATTTTTTGAGACAGGGTCTCACTTTGCAGTTCAGGCTGGCCTTGAACTCACTTTGTAGCCCAGGCTGGTCTTGAACTCACAATGATCCTCCTGCCTCAGCCTCCCGAGTGCTGGGATTACAGGCGTGCATCACCACGCCTGGCAGGTCTGCATTTTTTTTTTAAAAGCGATGTTTATAGAACAAAACCACGAGGTGAAGTGGGTCCAGTTTCTCATTTTCGTGTTTTTTAACTGCATATTGTTTATATAAGTGAAGGTAATTCATTTTGGCAGATTTGTGCGTGCGCGTAACAGACTGTGATCATTACCCCTCATCATCTCTTTCCCACCCTCCTCTCTAGTCTCACATTTTTTGACGATATTTCAATGAGCATAGTGTATTTTCTGTCCATTCCCTCATTACTTTCTCTTACACCCCTCCCCTTTATTCCCTTCCTCTTAGTAATAATCTTCTTTTGACTTTGTTGGCATCTTGTAGATTCCACCTATTAGGGAGAAGATGGGATGTTTGTCTGAGTCTTGTATATTTTGCTCAAAATGACTCTTTAGACCCAGTCTGTTTTGCTGCAAATGACAGAGTTTCATTGTTTTATGGCTCAGTGCTCCTCTATCGTGTGTACACACATTTTCCCTCTCCATCTATCTGCTGATGGGCATTTAGGTTGGTTCCATGTCTTAGCTCTTGTGTATTGTGGTGCAGTACGCATGGATAGGCAGATATCCCTCTAGTATGCTGGTTTTAATTTTTTCTGAATATGATATATAGCAAGGAGTAGTATAGCTGGATCAAGTGACAGCTCTATTTTTAATTTTTGGCAGAATTTCCATATTGATTTTCATAGTAGCTGTACAAATTTACATTTCTACCAGCCGTATAGAAGGGTTCCTTGTTCCACTCATCCTTTGCAGCATTTATTGTTTTTGTATTCTTGACGATGGCCATTCGAACTGGGTACGTGAAACCTTAATGCAGTTTTGACTTGCATTTCCCTAATAGCTACAGATGATGGATAGTTTTTCATATATGCTTATTTATTGTCCCATTTGTTGATTCTTGGTTTTTTTTTTTTTTAATGTCTTTTTTGAGACAAGGTCTTGCTGTGCAGTTCAGGCTGGCCTTGAGCTCACATTGTAACCCAGGCTGGTCCCCAGTTTGTTCCATTGGTGTATGTGTCTATTTTTATGCCGGTGGGTGCTGTTTTTGTTACTGTGGCTTTGTAATATAATTTGAAATTCAGTATTGTGGTGCCTGTGGCCTTGATGTTGTTGCTTAGGAATCCTTTATCTGTTCTGGGTTGTGTTTCCATATGAATTTTAGGATTAGTTTTTTTCTAGTTCTGTGAAAAATGTCATTAGTATTTTGTGATTGAATCTGCAGACCACTTTTGGTCTTTCTATCTTCTAGTATCTTTAATTTCTTTCTTCAGTGTTCTGAAATTCTCACTGTATAGGTCTTTCACTTCCTTGATTAAAATGTTTCCTGGGTATCTTTTTATTTTTTACTTTTAAAGATACTGTGAGTGTAATTGTTTTCCTGATTTCTTTTTCAGCTAGCCCATTATTGGTGTACAGAAAAGTGATTACATTTTTAATGCTTATTTTATATTGTTACTTGAATTTATTTATCAACTCTAAGAAGTGTTTTGATGGAACCTTTAGGGTTTCCTAAGTATAGAATCTTACTTTCTGTAAACAAGGATAATTTGACATCTTCCTTTCTGATTTGTATTCCTTTTATTGCTTTCTCTTTCTGAATTCTGGCTAAAATTTTAAGAACTGTATTGAATATAAGTGGGGATACTAGGCATCCTTGTCTCATCCTGATTTTAGAGGAAATGCTTTCAGTGTTTCTCCATTCAGAATGGTGTTTGCTGTAGATTTGTCTTATACACCTTTGCTGTATTGAGAATGATCCTTTAATTACTAGTTTCTTCAAGAATTTTATTATGAAGGAATGTTGAATTTCCTCCTAAGCTTTTCTGCATCAAATGAGATAATCATATGATTTTTTATCCTTGATTCTATTTATGTAGTGGTATAGTATGCGTATGTTGAAACATCCTTATGTCCCTGGAATGAAGCTAGCTTGTTCAGCCATGGTGTGTGATCTTTTCAAAGTGTTAGATTCTGTTTGTGATATTCTTTTTTTTTTTTTTTTTTTAGCCAGGATCTTTCTATGTAGTTCAGGCTGGACTTGAACTCATTCACTGTGTAGTCCAAGCTGGCCTGAAACTCATAGAAATTCTCCCCCTCAGCCTCCCAAGTGCTAGGATTACACGTGTGTATCACCATGCCTGGTGCAAGAATTGTATTGCGGATTTTTACATCTATGTTCATTAAAGATATTGGTCTATAGTTTTCTTTTTTGTTGTGTCCTTGTCCAGTTTGGTATCACAGTGACACTGGCCTCATTGAATGAGTTGGGAAGCATTCCTTCCTTTTATATTTAATGGAATACTTTGAGGAACCTTGGTATTAGACCTTCTTTAAAGGTCTTGTGAAGTTCAGCAATGAATTCATCTTGTTCTGAACTTTTCATTGTTGAGAGAATTATTACTGCTTCAATATCTTTGCTTGTTCTTGATCTGTTTTTTGTGTTTTATATCCTCTTGATTCAGTTTGGTCATACGTATCTAGAAATTTATTCATTTCTTCTAGATTCTGTGATTTATTAGGATATAGACTTTCAAAGTAGTCCTTAGTAATTCCCTGGATTTCAGTGGTATCTGTTATAACATCCCCTTCTTACCTCTAATTGTATAGATTTGAATTGTTTCTTTTTTAAATTTTATTTTATTTTATTTTATTATTTTTTAAATTTTTTTATTTTAAAGATAGTAAAATACAACAGAACATAACAGAATAAAGTCAATCAAAACAAAGCAGTAGGACTGGTACAGAACTTCGAAGATCAATAATGTGAGTACAATAGCTGCTATAACATACCTTGCTATCTTCAGATTAGCTGACCATTCCAACAGGTGTAGTAGAATTGAACCAAAAACAAAACAAAACAAATTCAATAAAAACAGAATATACAATAAAGGAAAAAAAAGAGAAAAATAGTAACGATCAGAGTAAAGCGAAATGGTGAGAGCCATATTGGTCCTCAAAGACAAGACAGAAGAGAGTCCCCCGTATTTGCAACATTGCCTACTGTCATCTTGCAAAGAAACGTTCAGGGTGCCGATCAGAGGCCTGTAAAATCTATGAAACAATACTAGTGTTTAGTTGCTTTATGTACCTTAGTTGCCATCAATTTAGCCAGACCTCAGAGCCAGCAGCTTGCTTATGCAGGGGGCGGTTTAGATATGGATGATGTCCTTGATTCCAAGCCTGCGCGCTGGGGCCCGGTTGGGCCCATTCTGGTTCTCCTCTGGGGTCGTGCAGCTCCCAACCCCGGAAGGTGGATCTGTTCTCTCTTGATGTGAGCTGGCGCCGCACGGCCCCAGTGGGTTGGAGCCCGGTTGGGCCCATTCTGTTCTCCTCCCTTTAGTTTATTTTTTAAAATTGTTTCTTTCTTTTGGTTAGTTTGACTAAAGTTTTATCAATCTGTATATCTTTTTGAAGAACCAACTCTGTTTCATGTAAAGCCTCTGGCAATAGATCTAGAAAAGGGTTTTCCAGAGAAGTCCACACAGAATGAAGTCATTGAATTGGCTCACCCGTGATATCCAGCATTGCCCAGGGTTCCTCATGAGAGACGGTGACATATGTGGACAGGGGCATTGTAGGTTCCCTTGGGCATTTTCACAGCAGGAAACAAGGGTTTTGGCTGGGCTAGCCCCTCTCTGGAAACACGGACCGTCAACCTGCCAGTGCTGTGAGTCAGATGGTGGCTTAGTGCAGAGCTGTGCTGTATCCAGACTTCTGGAACTTAAAACAGTAACCTCAGTTGTCCTTGGGTTTTTCCTTAGATGACCTGGTGAGTTTAAAGCATTGCCAACTATGATGGCTATAGTTCTCGCTTTTCTCTTTTGACCCTTCTCCAGATTGGGATTTTTGAACACAGAAAAGGTCATGTCCAGCAACTGGGTCATTGTCTGGGGTTCCATCTGAAGTTTCTTCATTAAATAGATGGGAGAGACCCACATCCCCCAGAGAGCCAGGTGGGGTTCAAGGCCATTGTCATCAAAGATCTCTCTTCCTTGGGGGCTACTCTGACTACCATACTTTCTGGGCTTTTCGTGAGATAAAGGGTCACAAAAGCCTGAACACAAGGGATTTCACTCTGCCTTCTATGTTTTAAGTAGAAACAGTTTAACTGAAAAATAGTCTCATAATTTAAACTGCCATCCTACACCCACCTCTCTATTTCCTAGTTCATAGTGAACTCAAGCCATATTTCAATAGTAGAAAAAGTATTCCTTTTTTCAAATTGACAGAGTCAGCTGGGCATGGTGGTGCACGCCTGTAATCCCAGCACTCAGAAGGCTGAGGCAGGAGGATCACTGTGAGTTTGAGGTTGGCCTGCACTACACAGTGGGATCCTGTCTCGGAAAAAAAAAAAAAAAAGAAAGAAAAGAAAAGAGATTTTAAAAATACATTGGCAGAGTCAACCTTTCCCATTGATCAAGGATACGGCCTAGTGGTGAAGTTGGTGGAATCTGCAAGATGTGGTTCTCGAGGTTTCCCATGCTCACCTTGGGGCCTATTGAGAGAGACAGCTAAGCCTCTGGCCCTTAAGATGGCATCCTATGCAGAGAGGGAGACCCAGTTTGAAACCCCAAAGTGTTCCTGGTGAGACTCAAGTATGCACTAGGCAGATATCTCTGGCTGAAGGTAGGATGACACCAGCATCTTTCATAAAAGCATCGAAGAAAGCCCCACTGAGGGCTTTTTGTCTCCATACTGGGACCCACTAACTCCTTAGGGAGAGGGGTATTGGGTCACTTGATGACTCTACCTAGCCCTTTGAAAGTCCCATGAGATTAGTGTGGATTCCCTCCCCATCAGGCCTCCTTAGCAACATTGAGCCAATTGATGGCTCTATTTAAGTAGGTTGGAGCCACTTGCGAAACAATATCATCTATATTTACCCCATAGTAAAATCTTTGGTACTTTGTTTAGCAGTAGAGATGGACTAAAACCTTTAAAAATTCTAAAAATGACTCACAGTCTCTTGAGGTAAGCTTTACTGGCTGTTCTTTTGTTTGGTCAGGCCGTCAGGCATGTGTTTTCTAAATTATATTTTGTTAGAAGGGACAAGGAAGGGAAACAAACATGATGGAACATTACTTGGCTGATCTGAAATGGGCATCCAGTCATGTGGCAAGACAAGATGGCGGCTAGTCATGTGATGAGAATAGATGGTGATGCTGACAAAGATAGCACCCTGGGAAAGAAATGGCCACCTAGGAGACAGGTGCAGAAGAGACTTTGAGAACAAAAAAGAAGTAAAGTGGGGTGAGTGGCTGCTCAGGCCAAGTTCCCAACAGCAATTTCCCCCCCAAAGAGTCAGAAAGCAGAGTAAAGTATTAGGGAGATCAGAAACATGGGGGTCAAAAAGCATACTGAGCTCTAGGTCACACACATGGTACCTAAACAGTCTCTTCTGCAAGTGGGTTAATAATAGATTCTCTGGCTGTTCTTTATTCACTTGTATCCACAATGAGTGACCAAAAATGGGAAAGAGGAAAAAGAAAGATAAAGTTCAAGCTGGCCTGTAGGCCTCCTGCGGTGAGAAGAAAAACAGAGGCCTCTGGAGGCCTCGCAGTCTCTTCTCCCCCTGCACATGGTGAGAAAAGCAAGAAATGGTTCCCAGCACCATGAGAAGCATCTCCTGAGCCCCCCAGCTTCAGGCAGAGAGATGTATGTGTGTGTGGGGGGACAAAACTAAAACCAACCCACCAAACAAAAACACCTCTATGGCATTTTAGAGAAAAACAAAAACAAAACAAAAAAAAGAAATGTGCCCTCGGTCTTTCCTGCTCTGCTGGCTGGCTAAGCCAAATATGTTATTGGGTTTTAGGGTGCTGGAGTTTTCCTTCTGGAGGTGGTTTCTGTGTTCTTTCTGGTCCTAAAGAGTTGGTCCGGAGAAGGACAAACCATAGCAAAGTTTTATTAAAGATAGGAAAAGAAACGGGAGAGTTTGGGCTGAGTAAAAGTAGAAAAAGCAATGCACTGAGAGGGCAGCCCCGGTGTGAGAGAGAACACATTGGCTGGGTATTGTTTTTAAATCCAGTCTTTCAGTTAGTGTCAGTTTTTATTTTAATATAATATAAGTAGATATTTGTAAGAAAAATATAAGAAAGCATTCTTCTTCTGTGGAAAAATGAAACAAAATTTTGTAACAAAATAGAGAATAGCAATAGTTCATACTCTGTGTATCATGATCTTAAAATAATAGCCAAAATGTTAGGTGGAATACAAGTCTTAGACACAAAGAAGACAAAGAAGAAACAAACAAATATGGACAAAGAGAAACTGGCAGCATAAGTGAAACAAAGTAACGTATTTTAAAGCATGAACTAGGTAATGTGGGAAATTACTTGAACTTCTCCCTGCTTTCTTTGTCTCTGTCTGTTTCTGTCTCTCTGTCTCTGTCTCTGTCTCTGTCTGTCTCTCTCTATTGTAGTGTTGGTGCTCTCAACTGGTTTTCTGTCTGTGCCAGTGTCTGGATTGCCAGGGAAAAGGCTCATAAACAATACTGTGGCTCATTCCCAAAGAACCAGGCACTGGGCCAAAGAAGCCACAAACCTACTTCACAGAAAATAAAGAAAGAAATACAAACATGAGAAAGCAAGACTACAGAATGCTTCCCCAGACTCCCTACTCCCTGAAAGCCGATCCAGTCTGTGTCTTTTAATTGGAGAATCAGGACTGTTTACATTCAGCATTATTATGGAAAGGTGTGTGCTAATTCTTGTCGTTTTGTTGTTTTCCTAATGTTTTATTTTTTTCCCCCTGATTCTCAACAGCTATTCTTTCTTTTCCTCTTCTGCGAGTAGGATTCCTTGAAGCATCTTCTGCAGTTCTGGCTTAGTGGTCATGAATTTTACTTTTTGCTTGTCTTGGAAGATCTTTGTTTCTCCTTCAGTTTTGAAGGATAGCATAATCTAGGTGGTCAGTATTTTCTTTCAGGGCTTGAAATACATCATTGCGTGCCCTCCTGAGCCTGAAGGTTTCTGCAGAGAAGTACGAAGTTATTCTGATGGCTTTGTCTCTATAAGTGACTTGACCTTTCTGCCTTGCCGCTTTCAGTATTCTTCCTGGTCCTGTACTCTTGCCGTTTTGATTATAATATGTGGGGAGGTTCTTTGCGCATTGTACCTAGTTGGGATTGTAAATGCCTTCAGTACAGGATGTCCGTATTGTTCTCAAGGTTTGGGAACTTCTCTGTGATTGCATTAAATAGATTTTTCTATGCTATTAGTCTGAACCTTAATTCCCTCTGCTACACCAAAATTTTGTAAGTTTGGTTTTTTTAACTGTGTCCCAGAGTTCTAGGATATTTTGTCCATAATTTCTGTTTTTTGTTTTTTGTTTCCCTTTCTTAGTATCTGCGTGTAATAGTTCCTCAGCTTTATCTTCAAGCTCTGAAATTCTGTCTTCTGCTTGGTCCTGTGTATTGGTGAGACTTTCCCCTGAGTTTTTGCTTTGTCTTATTGTGCTTTCATTTTCAGTATTTCTGTTTGGTTCTTCATCTCTATCTCTTTGTTGAATTGCTCATTCATATCCTGCATTTTGTTCCTTATTTCATACAGCTATTATCTGCATCTTCTTTGACGTTATTTGTCATGTTGTTTTTCAGTTTTGAATTCTTTGTTTGCCATTTCATCCACTTTCATATTTTTGCATTCTGTTACTAATGAATTGTGGAAATTTGAAGAAATATTGTTGCCTTGATTTTTCATTTCTTGTGTTTCTATGATGTATGATTGTAAATGCTAAAGTTTAAAAAAATGTATTCTAGTAAAAGTCATGTTGTTATTAATCCACCTTAGAGTACTTCCCTTGCTTCAAACATGCTTATCATTCTTACCACTTTCTGATACAGTCCTGAAAGTCCTCTTTCATGAGTGTCTTTAGTTGCACTCTTGTGGCTGTGTCAGTGTTTTGAATGGATTCAAAGTGTTTCATGGTCATTTTGACTTTGGGGAAGAGCCGGAAGTCACATGATGCCAGATCTGGTGAATTGGGGGGACGAGGACACTCTAGAATGTATCGATGAGCCTGCATTTCTGTTGGATGGCACTTGGCAGCAGCTTCATCATAGTTTTATCACGTCGTAAAGACACTCTCAGAAGACTTCTAGAATTTCTTCAGAAAGTGGCAAGAGCAATAGAATGAGAATATTTGTAGTGATGAAGAAGTGTTTTGAGGGGCATTAATAACAATGTGCCATTTATTATGTGTCATAATTTTTTTTTTGAGACAAGATCTTGCCGTGTAGTTAAGACTGCCCTTGAACTTATTGTGTAGCCCAGGCTGGCCTCTAACTTGTGATGATCCTCCTGCCTCAGCCTCCTGAGTACAGGGATTACAGATGTGCCTACCACACCTGGCTTAATGTAATAACTTTTTAAAAAAATTTAAGCAAACACCATATTTTAAAAATCACTCTTTAATATTAAGGTTGATGTGCCTGTTGGGATGAGTATCTCTTTTAACTTTCTCTGAGGGTCTTACTGTCTGGCCTTCTGTTTGTGGAGTCAGGCCCTCTGCCTGGGAAGTGGGTTAGCATTCCAGACAGCGTCCTTCTTTTCTCTGCATTCTCCATGATTTTCCTATCAGTTCTTTCCTGATGCCGAAAAGTTTTTTCTTTCTCTTGGTTAAGTAGTTATTTTCCAGATGTCTTGACTCTAGGTCTGGAAGAAGCTGTAATCTGCTGCTGGCTTCATTTCTGCCATCCTAGTTTTCTCACAGAAGGCATAGTTTTAAAAAGATTTATTTTCTAGAGATACTTTTCTTTAATAATATTTATTGATTTCCTTCCCTACTAGTTGAACAACTACTACTTCCCTACTAGTTAGAACAACTTCCTTTTAAGGTTGATTACTTACTTTCTTTTTATCAGCATTGTATTCTAGCCTTTATTTTATTGAAGTGTTCATGATATAAAGAATAATCTGTAGAAGACTGTTAGTCAGAATCTGATTGTATTCATACAAAAATTTCAAAATACACGTTTTTTTGGTTTTGTTTTTCTTCTTTTTTGGCTAGCGCTGGGCATCCAACCCAAGGCCTTGCCCATGCTAGGCAAGCACCTAACTGAGTTACACTCTTAGCCCTTTTATTATTTTATTTTGAGACAAAGTCCCACTAAGCAACCCAGGTTTGCCTTAAACTTGCAATTCTCCTGCCTCGACCTCCTGGGTAGGTGGGATTAAAGACATGTGCCACTGTGCCCACCTCAAAATGTGTTTTAAAGTAACATTTGTCAGAATACAGATTTCTCTCATTCTGGATGAATAATTATCATTTTATGATTTTCTGATGCTATTGTTAAGGTCAGTGTGTTACCGTATGACCTGAATGTTTTACTGTGATCCCTCTTCAATTTGTTTTGTAGCATCTCAATGCCAAAGGCTCTATGTATGAAGAACTTCTGGCCAGAACTGAAGGTGCTTTACAAATGGATGTTCAAAATATTTCAGGGCCGGAGTCTCTCCAACATGTCCTCACAGTTGGCCTTCAAGCGAAGATTCAAGAAGCTAATGAGAAAATACAGGTCCCTCTTTGATACTGTTTTTTAGTGAATTTATTCCTTAAGGTTATTGGGTGAGGAGGAGGATAGATGGTCCTGAAGCTTCGAAATGTTTTGTACTTGTAAAGTATTTCTGTTTTCTGTTTTATGATTTAGAGCATATTGAATATTAGAAGTATAATAAGTATGCCTTCTACTGGGAAAAATATAAATTGCTACCAGAAGAAAAACTTGTTAGCTTATGAATTTACTGAGAAGTTGGGTCAATTTTGGGCTTTTTTTTTGTTTTGTGTTTTTTTTTGGCCTTTACAGATCACCATGGTAAAACTCGTCGCAGCCTTGAAGAACTCAGCAGACGCGTCCCGGGAGTCAGACGGCAAGCAGAAGGTGGAAGAGGCGCAGAGGGAGCTCGAGCAGTCCATGAGGAAAGCGGAACAGTTACTTGCACAAAAAAAGAGCCACAGTGGACTCATCTCCAAATACAAGGTCGGAATCCTTTCACATTCCCTGCCCAGCGTGTTGTTCCAAATCAAGATATTTCCTTCACTGTAATTACATACAAAGTTACTATAACTGGAAAAAAAATTTTTCCCCTGAAGCTATTAAAAGTAAATGTTTAAGCAAAGCGTATATAAATTCCAGTTTTATCATGGAGCATCAGTGTACTCAGTGATAGAGTATAAAAGCACAACTGACTTTGACATTGAAGAAGAATTTAATATTTCTGGCTCTTTTATTTGTAAAATTGACATAATAATTCTAGCACTGTCCTGCTGCCAGATTTGGTGTGAGACTTTACATGAAAATAAAGTTTGTAAAGGCATCTTGCACAGCTGAAATCCTCTGAATGTATAAAAATACTGTTGCTGTTAAAATGCTTTGAGAGGCTGGGGATTTAGTTCAGTGGCTTAAACACTTACCTGGTAAGTGTGAGATTGTGAGTTCGATCCCCGGTTACCCCCCATCTCCCAAATGCTTTGATAAGGTATTTGTGGGCATATACTTATCTGTAAGTTAAAAGCTCAGAGTGTTATTTTGTCTAGAGATAGTTTTTCAGTTGGTCTTTGCCCAGGTTTCACAGAAAAGAGCTATTGTAAGTGTGCTGTTTTTAACACAACGGGAAGTGCCTCAGAGGAGTGGAAGCAAAGGGAAAACAGGATCTCTATCATAGAAACATTGGGGAGGTGAGGGACTACATGGTCTTTTGTTCATTCGTCTGTTCAGTGTTGAACATAATTATTAAATACTTACAATGAGCCAGGGATTTGGGGCAAGGTAAGATGCAATAAGCCAGTGCCCCTGGTTCTGCTGCTGCCACTCCTGGTAGGAAAAGGTGCTCTCATAGGAGCTTTCATTCTCACCGTGGCCTGCCTCTGGGTCTCTTCTGGGCCTCAACCCTATTCTGGCTTCCTGGGTTATGAACCACACTGGGCCCCTTTTGCAGCCATTTGGATATTGCTTCCCCGTGACCCTGAAAGCCATTGCCTGCTTGGTGTTACGCTCTGCATTTTGCCAGCCACCAGCTGTCTTTTTTTCCCTGCTTACTGAGAGGGAAGAATTGATCTTGAGAGTCAATAGTTTTTTAAATAATCATTCGACTGGATTTCAGGAGGGGAGATTTCATCTGCCAAGCAAAGGAAGACGAACAATTTAGAGGTTTCGAGACCCCTTCTGTCCAGAGAGAAGAGCTAACGGTGTCGGGTCTTGGCTCATGTTTCTCTCCTGACCATCTATCTGCCTTTTGGGATTTGAGGCCAGAGAGTCTTCCTCTTTGCCTCTGGCATTGGGTGAAGTGGATGCGTTTTCCCGGCAGAAGCAAGATCCACGCTCTGCCTGGCATTTCCCTGCGGCATGGTTGTGCAGGTAGCGAGAGTCCTACTATCTATTGTGGTTGGGGTCTTTCCCAGGTCATAGATCTACCAATTAGCAAAGAAGCATTGGAGAAGGGCGCTGGCACCCAGCCCTGTGCATCTCTGCAGTGGGCTGTTGCATGTGTGAGTGAACGAATGAATTCTCACCCAGCTCGACTGCCATCTACTCCAGAGTTTCTTCCATCTTCTCTCTCCTATAGATTTCCTGTTCTTTCCACAGGTCTCAAACTGTTTTTTGTTTTGGTCTAGCGAGATTTTTGCTCTCACAGAGTCTGCCAGGTCGGAAGCAGACACGTTCCTGGCAAGCCTGTCCATCTCGCTGTCTCCCACTGCTCCCAAGGACAAGTCCGTGTGGTTGGCCTTGGGCAAAACTTCAAATTGATAACAATGTAACGTGGACCCCTTGCAGCATAACAATGATTATGAATGATATTAATATTTTCCATATAAATCCCAACATAAACTTTGTCTTATTGCAGTGCTAGTGTCTAATACACACTGATGTACTCTTCATACTGTTTCTTACGAAGTATACTTGTCTGCCTGATACATAAAAACTGTGAAGAGGTTTTTAGACATTTGCCAATGTCTCTTACTTTGGACTGTCAGCCTTTTACTTACCAGAAAGCAGAAATTACTGTGACTATCATGAAGATATCAAGTAGATAATTATATTTGAATAATAAAGAGTTTGTAATTCTTTTCAAAAGAATTAAAGAGACACAAAAGGAATATCAGCCTCAGTTGTTTTTTTTTTTTTTTTTTTTTTTGCAGCACCAGGGATCCAACTCACAGCCTCGCGCCTGCCAGACAGGCACTTAGGCCACTAAGCCAAACTCCCAGCCCTAGTTTTTTGAGGCAGGGTCGCACTATGTAGCTCAGGCTGGCCTTGCTCACGTTGTAGCCCAAGCCGGCCTCGAACTCACAACGCTCCACCTACCTCAGCCTCCCGAGTGCTGGGATTAAAGGCGTGCGCCACCATGCCTGGCTCTCAGCCTCAGTTTTTAAAGTAACGTCTCCTGTGCCTCTCACAGTCGTCCTCAGTGTCCCTACCAGTTTTGTCTCCTGTCACAGATCAGCTTGGAGGATTTGACAGTACAATTAAGTTTCATGTTCTTGTTTGCTTTTTTTTCCCCCCCTAGGAAGCACTAAAAATTTCTAATGCAAATAGTCTAGTCAAGTATTTGAAAGCCGTTGAAGAACTGAAGCCCAATGTCCCTGAGGCTGTGAAGCTGTCTCTGGAAGAGAAGAGCAGAGATGTCCGTGCCAAGTGGGAGGTAGGACACGCGTGGGCTTCTGGCTCTGAACCTGGACGTGTTTGGCATCAGAGTGGGCCTTGGGCCTCTCTCTGTGCTCCGTGGTACAGGCAGGGTGACGGCAGCGGGGCTGGTCCCAGGTCTGCATTGGTTGGTCAGTAACAGCTCTGACTCAGATTGGATCCAACTGGAGGGGAGCAGGGAGAGCCGTAAGCGTTCCTTTTCCTCCCTCCTTTGGGTGCATTATCTGGTAGGAGCTCTCTCTGGATCCCAGAGCCCCAGCTCCTGATACACATTTTTTCTTCCCGGACTCGACAGAAGTACCCACCTCGGGTGGGAGCAGCTGTCCTGGTGCTTGTCTCTGGGTGACTCTCTGCCCTCAGACTTCTCTGAGCTTTTATCTGGTGTAATAATTCCCTGCATTTGGCCAGGCAGGGTGGCACATGCCTGTGATCCAAGCAGGAGGCTGAGGCAGGAGGCTAGCCTGAATTACATACATAGTGAGATCCTGTTTGAAAAAATGATAATAATATTAATAATATTAATAATTATCCCCTGCATTTAACATTCTCAGAATGAAATATTTAGAGTGTTTTCTGCATTCCTGGTCAGATACTGACTGAGACAACATCTTGACATGTGTACGCATACAGAATTTCACAGTGAAATAGGTGTGGCCTTTGGTGGCAGACAAACCTGGATTCTGAAGTTGTGACTCTGGATGAGCTACTTAACTTTTAGGAACTTCAGTGCTAAGGTGTTGACTAATACAACTCACTTGCAAGGAGTGTTACGAAGATTTATAGAAAGCATCTGTTTAGAGATTATTTTCAGTAAGTGGTAATTAACATTACAGACAGGTATAGACAAGCATGTACACATATCTACAGTCAGCCCTCCATATCTGTGGACTCCACATCTGTGGACCAACCAACTGCAGATCCAAAGTGTTTGAGCCAAAAACCTCATCTGTACTGGACATGTATGGTCTTTTCATGATTCAGTAAATAATGCAGTATAACAACTATTTACGTAGTGTTTGCACGGCATTAGGTAATGTAAGTACTCAGAGATGATACAAAGTGTATAGGAGGATGTTTGCCAGCCATGTGGCAAATGCCATTTTGTGTAAGGACTTGAGCATCCTCACATTTGTATTTATGGGTGTGTGGGGAAGGGGGTTCCTGGAACTCATTTCCCAGGGACAAGTGCACATGCATGGATGTAATTGAATTGATAACTACTGTTGTAGGTTCTCCTAAAACATGTCTCAAAATAAAATTTTAAATATTATTTAATTAATGCTAAGTTAAAATTTACAACCGGGTGTGGTGGCGCACGCTTTTAATCCCAGCACTCAGAAGGCTGAGGCAGGAGGATTGTTGTGAGTTCAAGACCAGCCTGGGCTACAAAGTGAGTTCAAGGCCAGCCTAAACTGCATAGTGAGACCCTGTCTCAAAAAATAGGGCCAGCGTTAGCTCAGTGCCATAAGTGCCTGCCTGGTAGGTGTGAGATTGTGTTTGATCCCTGGTACCCAAAAAAAAAAAAAAAAAAAAATTAAAATTCAACTTCTCTTTTTTTCTTCTTTCTAAAATTTTTCATTTCATTTATTTATTTATTTATTGGTACTGGGGATCAAGCTCATGACCTTGCACTTGCCAGGCAAGTGCTTGTGCCGCTGAGCTAAATCCCCAGTCCAAATTTTACATTTTAAAACAGTTTAAGATTTAAAAAAATATTGGAAATGTGGTTCAAAGAGTTCCAGTCCACCTCAGGCCCAGGTCTATTATTAATACCTTACATTAGTATGGTACTTTGGGCCAGTGTGGATTTTCTTTCTTTCTTGGCGGTACTGGATATTGAACCAGGGCCTGTGTATGCTAGGTAAAGTGCTCTACCATCGAGTTACACCCACAGCCATTTTTATCTTTTTGAGATAGGCGCTTGCTAGGTTGCTTGGACGGGACTTGAACTTGCGATCCTCTTTTTTAAACCTCCCAAATAGGGACTCCAGGCCTGCATCATCATGTCCTGCATTGATACATTATTATTAATACAGGTTTGTACTTTATTCAGATCCCCAAGCTTTCCCTCTGTTGGCTCCAGGGTCCCATCCAGGATACACATTACCTTTATTTATTTATTTATTTATTTATTTATTTATTTATTGTCTTTTTGAGACAGGGTCTAACTATGCAGTTCAGGCTAGCCTTGGGCTCACTTTGTAGCCCAGGATGGTCTCGAACTTGCAATGATCCTCTTGCCTCAGCCTCCTGAGTACTCTGATTACAGGAGTGTGCCACCACGCCCAGCTCATTACCTTTATTTTTGTGTCTCCTTAGCGTCAGATACATGTTTTCTCCAAATCTGTAGCTTATCTTTCATATTCTTAACAGTGCTTTTCATAGCAAAGGCACATTTTTAGTTAGAAACTAAAAGAGAAAAATGTTAATGGGCCTGGGATGTTTTAAAACATTCCCTCCAAAGATACATGGAGGAATCAAAATATCATCTAAACTCTAGTTCTTTCTTTTTCTTACTAAAAATATTTGTGTTGTTTCTACAAGTAGTTTTCGGTATATTCTGTTCCCATGATTAGTATGTTCCTTTTTTTTTGCAGTTTCTTCATCATGAAATTTCTTTGTATATTCAACAACTAAAAATAGACATTGAAAAAGGAAAACTTAATGACACTATTTCGAAACTTGAAAAGCAAATAAATAAAGAAAAGAAACTTATTCGTAGAGGAAAGAGCAAAGGTCTCATCAAGGAACATGAGGTAAAACAGACTATTTCCACTGAAATTTTGTCTCCATGTTGCAGTTTATCTTAAATCAATGTGTATCCTTAGCCTCGGATCAAGTCCTCTCTTCATGCCTCAGCCTGCGTGTCCCTGAGGATTGTCCTTGAGATGACCCAAGCTTTCCCAGTCCCTGTGTGTCTTACTTTATAGCAAGGAGGAGATTCTGTGGAGATCAGCTGTTTTGTGACCCCTCTTAATACAGTTTCTGTGCCCCCATCCCCATACTCTGGTCACCACGGTGTCACCTGTTGCTGAAGTACCTGCAGATGCTTCTGTCGGGGCAGAGTATCCTCAGCAGTGCAGCTTTTGTAAAAATGAGCAAATCAGGAGAGAAAGCAACTTGGGGCAGATGCAATCATCTCTTTTGGCCTCCATCCTGTTTGGTTGCTTTTATGTATTAGATAGGGCCGGCACCTCTTCTCATTTCTTTTTAAATGTGTACTGCTGTGGCTCTCTCACAGGCTTTTTCACACGGGTTGGGAGGAGAGTCCTTTCTAGTGTTCTTTACAGATTTTCTGCTTTTTGTCTGTTATCTCAGCGTGTCCTCCCCCACTCCCCCCGGCATTCGTTATTTGAGTTTCTGATGATACCATTCTTTCTGGAGTAAGATGTAATTTCAGTGTTGTTTTCATTTGCATTTTGCTTATGACCAGCAATGTGAAACATTTTTTCATGTACTTATTGGCTGTCTGTACTTCTTCTGAGAAGTACCTGTTTGTTTTGGCTGTCCATATTTTGATTGGGTTAGCATTTGCCTTTTGAACCATAAATCTTGTATCACATGCTATGATGCTCAGGACAACTCTGAACTCTCTCTCTCTCTCTCTCTCTCTCTCTCTCTCTTTTTATTTTTTATTTTTTATTATTTTTTTTATTTTTGGGAGATAGGATCTTGCTATGCAGTTCCGGCTGGCCTTGAGCTCACTTTGTAGCCCAGGCTGGTCTCAAACTCACAACAGTCCACCTGCCTCAGCCTCCTGAGTGCTGGGATTGTAGGTGTGTGCCCAACTCTGAACTCTTAAGCAGGCCACCAGTCCTTGCAGCACCTGGCCCAGGTCACTCCTTTAGTGTCTCTCCTGTCTTCCCCTTGGACTTACAGAACTTGTCCTTGTTCTTTCTGCATCTGGCACAGATAATCACCTCTTGTGACATAGGCTTTGTTTGACTCTTTAAGGAAGGTAGCAGCTTTTCACACTACATACTAATTTAGTAATCAGTATGTCTGTATTACTAAAATGGGAATTCCTTTAGGGCTGATTCCTCTATTTTTCCACCAGTCCTTTTTATCACACCAAGACCATAGTAATGGACTATCAAATAATGTGCTGCTAGAGTCACACTCACCTGTGAGTTTATGATTGGCTACGTGGAATAATTGTGTACTCTCATCTGAATCCCATGTTCTGCTGTCTGCCATTAGGCTTGCTTTGCTAAGGATGGCATCGTGGGCCAGCTTGATCACCACATCGGCGTTCTGAGGGTGCTGAGTGAAGAGCTGGCTTCGCAGGAGAGGCAACAGGAAGTGAAGAGAGCGCTCGGAGATTATGAACAGAAGATAGAAAGACTTCTGAAGAGTGCTTCTGAGATTCTCACGACGCTGAAGGCCCCTGCGGGAGGTTCATCGAAAGTCCAGTCAGTACTTGATGAGAATAGTCATACTTGGGGGAATGCTAGATGACACCTTCTGCACAATCAAATGCCATTAAGCTGTATTCTTTCTCTGTTAGTTTCCATTGTTCTCACTCTGTTTTAACATGTAATCTTGATTTCTTCCCAGGGGGACCATGACCACAACTGAGAATGGCGGAAAGGATTCCCACAGCGAGGGGCTGATTGCAAAATCAGATAATCAACCATCAGCTGAAAAGGTATTAGAGGTAGATAACGTACTGTAGAAATACACTCAGTGTTAAAGGCCAAGTGTACAATAATCCGCTTCTAACTGTTTAAGCATTGGTTTTAATTATCTGGTTGTTTACATCAACCAAGAAATCCCACTTAACAAAATGCAAGGAAGACTGGTTTTTGAGGAATTAGAATGCACTGAACCAAAGCTCTAGTGATCATAACTTAATCTTGTCCTAAGGATATGGGTGTATCATGCAGGGACCACACTGGACCATCATGAAGACAGGTTTCCTGTGACCATTGCTGTTGAGGGTGGAAGAGACTGAGCTTGTGCTGCACAAATACCTCCATTTCTTTGAGATGAACTAGTTCACTTACCTCTTGTCTTTTTGCTGTCATGTATTTTACTTCCTTTGGAAAGTGAATTTTTTAAATTCTTGAAGTTAAGTTGGCACTTAGTGCATGTCCTAGCCCAGAGACCAAGACAGCACATGCAGGAGAGGAACAAGGTGCATTTGTTTTCGGAGGTCTGCTCCTGCTCCTGCCTGGTAGTGTCTGTCTGCACCTGACTGTGGCCAGGAGGTCTCACACAGCAATAGCATTTAGCAGCAGGCAGTGTTCCTTCACACATTAGGAGGTGAGACCCACTCTTATTAAATCTCCTGTGTCCTGCGAGAAGGCTTTTATCTGACCTGAGAAATTGCAAAGAAGTCCTGTCTCTTGGTTTGGGGTGGAAAGAATCAACAATATAGCTGTAAGTATAAAGCATGTAGCTCTTCTAGACAAGTGTGTTTATGATTATGTTTACTGTCTTGCATATTTGCTTAGGCAGAGGAACCCATTAAGAATTTCAACCAGGCCTCGGAGTTAAAGCCCCTGGGAGAAGAAAGCGTTGTGGAAAAGGATGGAAAGGATGATAGTGCATCTATAAATAAGTTACAAGAGAGGTAACCTCTTTTTAAATAGCTGGAAAATACAACAAAAATCCTTTATCATTGAGAACATGTTATGCTTTATAAAAAGTTTTATCCTGTAGTTATAATTTTGGTGCCTGGTCTAATAATTTAAACAGAAGTTCCCTGGGATTTCCTCATGTACAACTGACAGTAATTTAAAGATATTTTTGTCTTTTTTAAAAAATTAATATTTGCATTAATTTTTTCCCTAGGTATGATACAAACAAAGAGATTCTTGAACTACATCTGCAGAACAACAAAGTCAGGATTACTTCTGATTTCTGTGATGAAAAGGAATGGAGGTGTGCTTGTCTGCAGGATAAGCTGAAAGACCTGCAGGTAGCTACTAGAAATACCTTTTCTCTTTTATTAGAAAAGGGTGCCATCCTGAGTATGGACATGACTATTTCTGTTGAGGTGGACTTGAGGCAGGATGTATTCCACGAATTCTCTTGGTTGACTCGCATTTCTAATGTCACCCTGTTCCAGAAGGTGATTTGTTTGCAAGTATCAAGCCTAGGAAAGACTTTGGTTATGGATTCTAATATATTCCCAATACTTTAATCAGCTGCTCCAAATATTGTGGCTTATAGAATTTTTGATTATGTTTGGGACTTTAGATGAACTGATCAAAAATAACATGTTTGACAGCAGTTTCAGTCTGTTCCTGTGTTGCTTCAAAATTAATAAACTAGTGACTTTGAATATTTGTCTCAGTCATTCACCATCTTGACCAGATTATCACATTGTCTAGAATTGCCATAATATATGTTGGCTGTGGACAGCCTGATCCTTCGCAACACAGGCAGGCAGTGGAGGGAATGATGAATGAACTTCCCAGAAAGACTTCAGAGAGTATTGCATTTGACTCTGGTGGTCCAGAAACAATAGTCTTAATATTAGCAGTGGGCATACACATCATAAACTTTACAAATAAATACCTTAATTATTTTGAAGATTATCATTGTGTTGTAGTGCAACGGTCTTGTCACATGAGCTTTCGCATGCATTAGTAACCTTCACAGGGAACCTATCCATCAGCTGGTCAGGGCCAATGTGGATCCCGCAGTCTGAGCCCCCATTTCCCAGTTTCCTTCACGTCCTTACGCCACCTTTCAGTCATACTCCCCTCTGTTTTTCCCCCGAATAAGCCAGTTTTATGTATGTAAAAATCACTGGTGTTGAAGTGGTGAATTTAGCATTTTGTCATCATCACTAAGAAACTGTCTGGAGACCTTTTCCCAGTGACTAACTATGGAATTGATTAGGAAAACTGTATTAGATTTTGGAGAGAGTGAAGAGCAAATAATTCTGTTGATCCCTCAGTAGTGTTCTTGTGTAGTACCTTAAAAGTATGACACTGGAATAGTATAGAATTATAGAGATTTATAAGTCATAAATTAATATTACTTACTTCTTATGTGTGTAGAAACAGTTTTGTTTCATTACAGTGTTCTTTTAGTTTAGAAGGTTGCAGATTTACTAGTTAGAGGAAATAGAATATCTGTTCCTAGTGGTTATGTATCTTTCTGAATTGTGCTCTGAGTACAGTATCGAAGGTGAAGGGAGTTTCAGTACCTTTGAAAGCCTTATTGTCAGTTCCTTTCCTTCAATGAATAGGTCTTTTGAGTGCACAGTATATCATTCTTCCCTATGGGATAGTTCATTTGTAGATGGTTGGAAAATATTTTAAAATACATTTTCATGTGAAACTTTGTTTCCTCACATAGTAGTAAATGTCTCATTTTGTAAGAATAAAATAATTGTGCTTATTAATTTACTGGTTGATATATTAATTTATGTGTTTCATCTAGCTCTTAAAAAATGAAACTGATGCTTACTGGAAAGAGTTTGAAATCACCTCACTGAAGTTAGAAAGTCTTGTGAGTGACAAGGAGAAACCTGTTTTAATTAAGGCAAGAGATACATTAAAGGGAAAAGAAAGCGACTTTCAAATGCCTCTTAAGACCAGGTATAATTCTGAGATCTACTTACTACTCATGAATTTAATGCATCTATTCAAATTTTAAAAGTCGTCTTAAACAAAATAATTACTCTGCTAAGTATGTTATTTCATTTAATTATCATGACCACAAGAGAGGCCAACTTTGTTGCTTTAGCCAGCTCTCTGTTGCTGTAACCTGAGCTGAACCATCTGCGTAAGGGAGAAGGTTTCCTGTAGGTCACAGTTTCAGTGGTTTCAGTCCAAGTTCGCTGGTTGTGTTGCTCTAGGTGGAAGTGGCACTGTATGTTTTGGTGGGAATGCGTGGTGGGGGGGAGGTTTCTTTGTTTCCTGGAAGCTTGGAAGTGAAGAGGAAAGGGTTCCCAATCTACCCTTCAAGGGCCCGGCTCCAGTGACCTCACTTCCATGAGGCCCAGCTCCTATGCGTTTCCAGTTTTCCAAAACACCAACTTGAGGCCTGAGCCTTTAACATGTGGGCCTTCAGGGGTCAGTCCAGATCCAAGCTATAGCAATCATGATGGTTATTTTACTGATGAGGAAACATGCTCAGACAGGGCGTGGAGCACAGCCAGTCCATACTGGTAGCCAGAGACTCCAGAGGAACTTCCAGGGTCATGCTCTTCCCACCATCTATCCTCGGGCATGAATGGACTGAGTCACAGATGCTGTCAGGGAGAAATGACTTCCCCATTTCTGAAATGAGAGTGCTGTTTTTAACCAACATAAGTAAGATGTACATAGGATATGTATCCCTAGTACACCCCCCATTTTAAATAGGAAGCCACTGAGACTCGAAATCTGTAACTTACCCACAGCCACACATTTCAGTTTGTTGCCTGTAGAGTCTATTATTTGAACCCCATAATGTGGAGTAATATTTGTAAATGGAAACATAAATTATTCCATAATTATAATAAAATGATTATGAGGTTTCTTGGTCATCACATCAAAGTTAAATTACATTCAGTATTTAAATTTTGAAAGTGAAGGAAATGCTTAATAGGGTTAACAACAGTTTTCCATTCTGTTGCTTCCATCTAATTATTTATAATTCTTGAATATCAGGGCATGTTTTAGAGTGAAAGAAAAGTCATTAGTAAGGATATCAAAACAGTAACAGTGAGTTGGCCAAGTTGGCTATGGCCAGTGGGATGCATAGTTAACCAAGGTCTCTTACTAAATAAATGTTTGTTGAATGAATGAATCAATGGGTGAATTAATGAAAAAAAGAGTCCTTGGTTATGGCAGTCATGTTTTGGCATTTTAGATGTATGAGTTTGGGTTTCATGTGATCTGTACTTATCATTTTGTATATTCTCCTTGGGTGACTATTTCTTGTTCATGGTCAAATAATGATGTTACTATGTTTCTGTGGGATATTTCTCTGCTTTGCTTCCCTTCACGTTGGACTTATTTTTCACCCAGAATGGAGTCTCTGGAGCTGGCACTGCAGGTTGCATTGCCTGTGGAGAAGGAGTCGCTGCTGCTGTGTGGCTCAGACCTGGCTGTCAGGCAGGTGGCTGTCCGGGAGTTTCATCTTGTGGATGCTGATGGTGTTTCCCAAAACCTGAGGGTAAATAATTCCTCCCAGTGTATTGACAGAGTAATCAGGGATTTACAGATGGTTATGCATTTTTAATTTATTCATGCGAGTATAGATTTAGAATATGGCCATGACAGAAAAACCTTCAATAATTTATTAACTCGTTATTTATGTTTCAAGTCTCCAATTCTTGGTAACTTTGGAGGTAGGTACCGTGGAATAAGTAATAGAGTATTTGCTTTGAATTCAAAATGAAGCCGCTTTTCTGAATGCCTTTCTTACTGACTGAATTCCTGAATATCATATTAGACTCATTGGGTTAAATTGGCATAGTTTACAGTTATTCCAGATTGACTCTTTCTTAAATACTTTACTTTTCAGATTATATAGCTGGCCTTGCAACTGTTCATCTCTATTTGCTTTGAAGTAATAAATTTACGTACTTGTTTTCTTTTGGAGGCTAAAACATTGGGGGGGATATAAGATAATGACACAGCTGGACTCTCTGATCGTTGTAATTAAAATGTTTCGAAGTGTCAGCTTTGGTTAACCTCAGAAGCATTTTTCTAGATCAAATCTGGTCTTATGATTAAGCTTAATTTCTTACATGTGGCTTTCTTTTTTCCGCCTCAGTCTTTTCTCTTAAATTTTTTTTTTAATAGAATATCCAAGATTCCATTGCAAAACAGATGGCAATATGTAGTGATTTAGAAGAACCAGGCAGCTTTGTGTTAAAGGGATTACACCCCACTGACTCAGGCGCCACACAGAACATCGTGCTGAGATGCAGAACTCAACTTGAGCAAACGAGCCACAGGCTGCAGATGAGTAAGGACGTCCTGGCCGCCCTGGAGGACTTGCTGTCTTCTCTAGCAGCGGTGAAGCTCTCTGGGGAGCTTGTCACGGACCTGTCAGCCTCAGAGGCACAGGGGGCACCAGGAAATACTTTCACAGAAAGAGATACAGAGGGAGAAATTCGGCTGATGCGAGACAAGGCCCGACAGCTGGATGAGCGCTTGAAGATGCTTGGTATAACCTTTAGAGACGCTGAACAAGGCGGAGACACCACTTGTGAAAAACTTGTAGATGCTGTGTCCACAGAGTTGCTAGATGCGCGGGGCCCTGGCACACAGCAGGAACTTGCTGAGGAGACCAAACTGTTAGAGGCCTGTAGCTCCAAAAATAATGAGCTCTTTAAAAATATTCAAGATGTGCAGAAGCAGATGAGTGAAATTGGTCTTAAGGATCCTACTGTTCCAGCTGTGAAGCATCGGTAAGGACAGTGATGTTTCCCTCTGTTTTCGCCCAGGGTGAGGCTTCTGTGTTTCCACCTTTCTCTGAGGTGAAACAGACCCTGCTGTGTGTTTCTGTTGCTACTCCACCCATCCTGTTCTTCTCAGTAGACCTTTCAAGCAAGCTTTCTTCTTTACTGACACAGTGCCTTTCCAAGCTATGAGAGTTGTTTTCTCTTTAACACGTGTCCTCTTATGGTGAAGTAAGAAGGACATTTGTGTAAAGGACATGAGTTACTTCAGAG
The DNA here is from genome assembly GCA_004363535.1 of Dasyprocta punctata. Taxonomy (NCBI): domain Eukaryota; kingdom Metazoa; phylum Chordata; class Mammalia; order Rodentia; family Dasyproctidae; genus Dasyprocta; species Dasyprocta punctata. The sequence goes on along the minus strand of RJWM01006224.1, from coordinate 30,523 downwards.
CCCTTTGTGCTTTGCCTGTGTCTTACAGAGTCCTTTACGGGTAGAGGACAGGCAAAGCCCACACACTGACATGAAAGGGGCAGTGGCAGAGGGTGCACATGCCACGTCTTGTCCCTGCACCTCCTGAGTTACTTGGTCTCCTCTTTTTCTCCCAACAGGACTAGGGTGGGGCTGAGTGGGAGGACATGGGGCTGAATTCAAGAGGCAAGTTAGGTGCCACTGTGGCGACTGAGCAGGGTTGGCGTGGACTGGGGCTGGCGTCCCGGCATTCAGTGTGTGTCCTCTGGGTCCTGCAAGTGGGAATGTTAGCAAGAGTTGCCTCTGTGGAACTTTCTTTCCTCTCTCTCTAAATCTCTCCCACTCTGTCTCTCTGGTTGCACAGACTGAATGGTTTCTTGAGAGTCTTCAGCTGACCAAGTCCCTCAGTGTCACCAAGTGCACCCTTCTCCAGTTTCCCTCTGCCCACAGCCCCCATGAGACTTGTGTTCCTAATGTGGCCAAGATCATAGTGAGGTGCTGAGCTAATTACTAGTGTAGTTATTCCTTTGATGGATTTTAATCGTAGATTTATAAATAATAAGTAACATCTGAATGAGAAAATCATGTGTTTATAAATTACTCTATTAAGTAGATATTAATCAATAAATATGTATTGTGTACCAAGCACTGCTGTAGGTACTGGGGATGCAGCAATTAACAGAGAAATTCTTTTTTTGTTTTTTTTTGTTTTTTTTGGGTACTGGGGATCAAACTCACGACCTCGCACCTGCCAAGCAGGCAATTAGGCCACTGAACTAAATCCCTGGCCGTATTTTTTTGAGACAGGGTCTCACTATGCAGTTCAGGCTGGCCTTGAGCTCACTTTGTAGTCCAGGCTGATCTTGAACTCACAACAATCCTCCTGCCTCAGCCTCCTGAGTGCTGGGATTAAATGCATGCACCACCATGCCTGGCTCCCAGGAAGAAGAAGGTGTTTAGTTTGTCCTGAGGTGGTAAAACCTGTGGAGAATTAGTAGGGAAGGAGGAAGAGGTTGTGACTCAGCAGGGTCATCCAGGAAGGCTTTCTTTAGAAGGTGACCTTAGAGTCAAAAGAGATGGAAGAGCAAGTCATGTGACTGTTGGAGGAAGAACCTTCTAGACCAGGGGTGCAGCAGACAGGCCAGGTATTGAAGGGGAGGGGAGGAGGAGCAAAGGTACAGCAGTCAGGGGTATAGGTAGGATAGTGGGTCAGATGTCATGGGTGAAATGGGGCTTAGCTCATATAGGGATTTGTGGGTCATAGGATGACCTTGACCTTGTCTTGGAGTGACATGAGGTGACAGCAGAGGGCTCTGAGCAGAGAGAAGTGATTTGGTTTACACATGTATCAACCAGTGTTTACTAGAGGAACAGATATAGCATGAGATACACAAATGTGTAAGAAATTACAAGATTGGCTTACGATGGTCAACCACTGAGTTGGATAAGAAAGCCTGCAGAGGCTGTCCGCACACTGGAGACTGAAGGCTTCAGTCCAAGGTCTGGAGCTCACTGCACTGTCCTGTATGAGGCTGTATCAGGAGGCTGAAGAGTCTGCCCTGGAAGGATGAAGGCTCCAAGGTGGAAGCTGAAGAATCTGTACTGGAAGCCAGGATATGGCATCCAAGCTGAAGGTGAAGTCTGGAGCTCCTCCAAAGAGCAGAAGCAGATCTGTCCTTCTTCATTTCCCTTTATACCATCCAGGTGATGAGTGGCCCTAGTGTGGGTCTTCCACACCCTAGGTAATGGAATTGCTGAGCTGATTTAGTTAAGCTTCTCTTACTCAAGTTGACACACTCAGTCCACCATCATACACACACACGCACACACACACACACACATACACTGGTTTTCTTCAGCTGTTGTACCGAGAATAGATCGTAGGAGTGGAGAAGAGATTGTCCTTGGGAGAGATAATGGAACCATGGACCAGTGGCAAATTGGCAACAAGTGGCAAGATTCTGGGTGGAGTCCACAAGGTTTGTCGACTCTCTGGACGTGGTGTGTAAAAGAAAAGTTAGAATCAAGAATGAGTCAAAAGTTTGACGTCAGCAGCTGGAAGAATGGTCCATGTGAACAGATGAGAAAGAGCAGTGGTATCAGATATTAGATGAAAGAGGAGTTCAGTTTTAGACATGCTAGGTTGCAATGCTTCGTGACATTCAGGCAGTGGTCTCAGCAGGACTCGGAGAAACAGAAGGTGTCAGGAGAGAAATCTGGGTTAGAGGGACACACTGAAGAGTGTTCAGCTTTTGAAATGCTGTCCAGAGCACCAGAGTGAGTGAGGTTGCTGAGGGAGGAGTTTCGGCAGAGAAGAGAAGTCCTCTTTGTGTGTTCCAGGCCACTGTGGGCAGGGCAATGAGGAGGAGCAGGCTGAAGATACTGAGAAGGACAGACCAAGGTCTCAGGAGGAGACTCAGGAGAGTTGGGCTCCCACTTCAAGTAGGAGGAAGTAGTCAGCGGCGGGAAGTGCTGTTGATTGGTGAGGGAAAGTGAAGAGAGAATGGAGCTTGGATTTCCCCTGTGTGGTTGCTGACGGTATTCCCAGCCTGCTTTGGCCCTAGCACTTTTTTATTGTTTATTTTGAGACAGATTCTCCCAAAGTTGTCCAGGATGGCCTTGAACTTGTGATCCTCCTGCCTCAGCCTTCCAGAGTGCTGGGATTACAGGTGTGTGTCACCAGACTTGGCTTGGTCAGTGGTGATCTGGACAGCAGTTTTGGTGGAGCAGTAGAAAGTGAGAGTAGATTCAGGGAGGATTGGAGGAGAGGAAGTAGAGGCAGGGAGTGTTAAACAGGGAACCTTAGAGGAAGGAGGTAACCCACCAAGATTAATTTATAGATTAAAACCTTTAATTAAGTGAGCATGGTAGCACACATTTGTAGTCTCAATCTGGGAGGCTGAGACAGGAGGATCACAAGTTCAAGTCTACCCTGGACAACTTAGTGACTTAACAAGACCCTGTTTCAGGGCCAGGGATTTAGCTCAGTAGCACAGCACCTGCCTGGCAAGCACAAGGTCCTGAGTTCAATTCCTGGTACCCCCCCCCAAAAAAAAAAACAAAAAAAAAACAAAACCCTGTTCCAAAATTTTAAGAAAGGATTGGGAATGTAGCTTAGTGTGAAGGCCCTGGGTTGAATCCATAGTACCTCCTTTTTGACATAGGAGAGCTTTTTGTACATAAGGTGGAAGTGCAAGATTTCCTGTCTTTCCCCGACCACTCCGCCTTCCTCAGGAATTGTGCAGCTTCGAGCCATCCATCCCCATCCTCTTCCCCAAATCACGTCGTCTTCCTCACACATATACCCACTCCTCCGCTCCCTTTCCCTCGTGTGCATAGACACAGCTTTAGAAATATGAAAGGAAAATGTCTCTTCTCACAGTTTTGTGTATTTCTTTAAAACACCAAATTAGTACTCTGGAAGTACAGGGAGCCGCCTGGACTCTGTAACAGAATGTGGGACTCCGTCATTAACCTCCCAGGACAGATGAAAGCTAGTGCCCACCCCCAGGAATTTGTACGGAATCATGTTGGTTAGCAATTGGCTAATACGCTTTTCTTATCCATAATCCAGGAAAAAATCCTTAATCAGATTGGAGAAGGATCTAGATGGATATGAAGCAGAGAAAAAACACTTAGAAGAAATGGCCAGTTCTCTTCCACAGTTCAAAGACGGCAGAGAAAAAGTTCTGAACGAACAGTGCCAAAATACTGTGCTCTTGTGGGATAGCACAAAAGCTGCTGTCACTGAGTGGTAAGGGAGCAGAAATCCCTTCTGAATCTGAAACATTGTCTGAATGTAGTTCAGGTTTGGAAGAATTTGTATTGGAAACTGTCTTGGTTACTTTTCTCTCATTGCTGATACAAAGTACCTGACTCCCAAAGTGAAGCAAGGAAAGGTTTATTTATGTTACAGTTTCTTTGGAGGTTTCAGTCCATACTCGGCTGGTTCCAAGGCAGGGTGATGTGGCTGAGGGGCAACCAAACCATTCATGGCCACTGCAAATAGCAAGAGCAGAAGGGCAAAAGAGAAAAACATGCCTTCTTCCTGCCCTTATGTTGTATGTTGGCTCTGCCCCTGGGTGGGTGTAGCACTCACACCGCCAATCCCAGTGCTAGACAACAAACCAATTACAAATGCTAGATTCAGCTGCCTCCATGACTGCATGAGGCGTGGGGGCACAAACCATAACAGAAACACTTCCCAGGGACCTAACAGGAGCGCTCAGTGCCCGACGGTCCCTGTGGCTCTGGTACCCTTGCTCTCTGGGAGGAAGTGGTATAACCTGTGGCTGTGGGAAGTTCCCGGGCTTCGTCCTTGCTGGGGGCTTCTCATAGCTCTGCTGCCCCTCGGTGGCCCTCTGTGCAGGATCCTGTCCATGTGGTCCTCCTCTGTGCCCCTGTACCCCGCGTGGACAGAAGTCAGGATGCAGCCTGCCTAGGTGTCTGATCTCCACCCTCACACTCACTACTGAGGAGAAGCTTGAGGTCAAGAGTCCAAAGCATCTTCTCCAGAGTGACCCACTAAGTAACGCCAGCTGTCTGGGAAACCAGGCTGCTAACTCCATTCTCTGCACTGTTTCACTGTTTTGAAAGGGCTGAACCAACAGCAAGCAGAAAAAAACATTGCTGTAAGCAACCCGCGCTTGCCAGTGAATTTGATGGAGGCACCAGGAATAATGCTCGGGAGTCTCTGTTTTCCAGATGCCTTTTGTTTAATGATGGAATTGAGATGCTGACATGCAGGATTATGAATCCTGTGTTTCCCTCTAGAGTTTACATTTGTCAACTTTTAAGTGTTGATCTGGTGATAGTGCCAACCCAGGGATTATGTGTACTGTCTATTTTGCAGAACAATACGCATATCATCGTTCTTGGGTTATCCTGAGTATTGTAAACCACGTCAAGAGGAAGAGTTCCTTTTTAACTTGTTAGTCATCATTAGTTAGGCTTATAAAGAGAAAGGATGATTTTATTATTTTCAGTTGCTCAGCTGTTTTATTTTTTTCCCACCTCTTCGTAGTCTTGAACAGTGTGGCAGAGTTCTGGAGCTCTTGAAGCAGTATCAGAATTTTAAAAGCGTCTTGACAACTTTGATTCAGAAAGAAGAGACTATCATCTCCCAGCAGGCTTCGTACATGGGCAAGGAGAACCTGAGGAAGCGGATGGCGGAGGTGAGTCTTTCGCCCGAAGGGAGAGTCGGCCGTGACCTCGACTGCAAGCCTGGCAGCAAAGAGGATCTTAGCAGCAGAAATGAAATCGGTTGTTTTGTTTTGTTTTGGAGACAGAGCGTTGTTGTGTAGTCTAGGCTGGCCTTGAATTTGCTCTATTGGCCTCCCGAGTGCTGGGGTTACAGGACAGTACCACCCCATTAGCTAAGTGAAGTTGTATTTGGCATCTGGACGAAGAGAAGTTACCGCTGACTGTATTTTAGCAGCTGTCTAAGAATGTAATGAGTTTAACACCAGAGCATGAAAAAGGTCAGCCCCCAACTTACTAGTGGGTGGCTTTTGTTTGGGGGTTGGCACTGGGGCTGTGGTCCCACCAGGGCTTGAGTTACCCTCAGTGGCTGCTCCTGTGAGGCTGTGACAACCCTTACATCTCGCCTCCTTCTGTCTAAAGGAGCAGGCTTCCCTGCAGGTTTCAAGAAGAAAGAGGGCAGGAAAATCCCCTCTGTTGTTAGCGGGCACCGGGAGGGTTAGGGCTCATCCGCTTGCTTCTGTGAAGGTGGACAAGCTTTGCCTTCACGTTGCTCCAGCCCTGTTCACAGCCTCACCAAGTACAACTCCGTATTCTAAGAAGAGTAAGATTTTTGGACACTAGATGTCATTATTTTCTATGTTTTTATGTACTGTAGTCATCAGCTACAGTGATGGAAGAATGGAAATTTGTTTAAAAAAAAACCCCATAAAAAGCACCACAGTACACATCAGAAATGTGTTTTTCGTGGGTTATGTGTGTCAAGCTGGCATGCTGCTAGCGTGTCCCAAGCACGTGGGAGGCGTGGCCTGCTGGATATGCTTGGATGCAAAAAGCAATCGTTAAACTTCCTAGTCACTGAGTGCAACTCAGTAGAAGTGCAAATAGACCCGATTTGTGCAAATAAGGTAGTCTACCTAAAACTGTTAACCCATTGGCTCAAGTGACAGCCAGAGTGTCAGGAACAGCCCTTGTCCGGGACCTGCTTTCTGGGACACAGTTTCACCCGGCTGACCAATCGGAAGAGCCCCTTTGGGGCTGTTGGTTGTGAGGGTGGTGACTGTGTAACTCGTTCCCCATCAGACTGAATCAAGAGGATCACGGGACCACCAGCACCCAGCCAGTGGGAGCTGCTCAGGTGTGACCTGTTTCCTTCCAATGAAGTAGTTCTTGTGGTTTGCCATGGGAACTAGGAAGATCCTGTTCTTGTTCCACTGGGTTTAAGGAGTTTTGGTTTCCTTGATTCTCAGGGAGTCCTATCTTCTTCAGTCCATGTCAAGCACCTTGCTGAAGTACCTAGGTTCAGCACCTGGGACTTAACCAACATGTTATGAGTGTTCTCTGCAATGCCTCACCCCATATGTGGCTGATCTGCAGCTCTTCCTGTGTGCCCTGGGCCCCAGGGCCCCAGAGCCCCGTAATTGTAAACTGCCCTTCAGGATGAGTCATGTTTTCAACTAACACAACTCCCATCACTGACCAACCTCTCACTGGGTGATTTCCCCTAAGTGCAGTCTATTCTTGCTCCTCTGTGTCTGTCATGACAGGAGCTGAGCCCTGACCTTGGCTAAGCCAACCTTTCATCTCCTACCAGTGCACAGGGAGAGAGGACCTGAGAGTCAAAAGTGTTGCCCTTAAAAAATGATAGCCCATTTTCCTGTGTGCCTCAAGGCAATTGCTAGACTGTTTTAAAAATTCCAAGGCATAAATGGACTTTTTACTGGCTTCTCCTTTCACCTTCCTCCTGATCCCCTCTCCTGCTTTGCTGATTTCAGCCTTTTCTGGTTTGGTAAGCTGGGTAGCACCATTCTTCAGCTTGTGGGCCTTCCCCTCCTTGTCCCTCTCCACAGTGTTTCCTGTCTTGGGGGTTTGTACCATTTGATTCTCTCCTGACATCGTAGTGGCATTTGGGGAGAGAACAGGCAAATGCATACTCCACCTACCATTTTAAATCCGAAGGCTAGGTGGTGGTGTGTGTTTGTGTGTTTGTTTTGTACTGGGAATCAAAAGATGGTGTTTTTTAGTGCATTAGTGGAAAAACAGTCCAACAAAAATGGAAACAAAAATTGAAAACTCTTCCCACTAAATATTTGATAATGGTAAGTGCTGAATAGTTGTGCGCAAAGATACATACACAGTTTTTAATTCTAGATTATCCCTTTAACATTATAAGCTTTTCTTTGTGTGTATTTTTTTTGAGACAGGGTCTCACTATGCAGTTCAGGCTGGTCTTGAACTCGAAACAACCCTCCTGCTTCTGCCTCCCAAGTGCTGGGATTACAGGTGTGCACCACCACACCCAGCTATAAACATTTTCTACATGAAACATTTTCTTTTCTATGTGAAAGAAAGTAATTTTATATAATCTGTTTGAGAGTCTTTAATTTTTAATCCAAAGACTTTATGAAAGGGAGAGATACCTCTAAAAACATTGCTAAGTGAGGAAATGAGTGCTGTGTGCTAGGTGACTGATTATAACAAGACTGGGGAGGTCATAGGCACCCTGATTCATCATCACACCGGTGGGCAGCACCAACCTCCAGTAGCAAGTGTACCACATTTCCTTCTGTCTAAGATGCAGCCACAACTTCTAATGTAAAACATGAGAAAATAGTTAACACTTGTATTATGTTATTAATTGTAAGACCCTGCCTGTGACAGGTCTGTAGTTCTTCTCAGGCATACAACCCCATACCTGTGTCACCCCATAACCATAAACTCTCCTCTCTCAATAAATCATTTATCCAGTGAATAAAATATGTACTATCAGAATTTCATTTCAGACTTTACTCAGAAAAACTCATTACATGCCAGTACACAGTTTCTCATAACATACACAGGCACACATACATATATACACACAGATAGATACAGTGTTAAGGCTATAAGTCTAATTCTTCTAAGATAACTACTGAATGAACCCTCTAATATTCTGAGTTCTTCATTATTTTAGTAAGTAGATTTAGATATAAACCCAATGATATGATTACAAACTATAGAATGAATGTAGATTTAACTTAAACATATAGAAGTTGGCATTAAAATCTTTGCTCACCTTTCAGTTATTGTTTCGGGCCAACAGTAACAGCTCATCCCACTCCTTGCCTCCGAGCAAGGACCGTTTGTGACAAAGGCTTCATCTAGAACCTTGGGTTTTGGTACTGAGGTTTGAACCCAGGCCTTCCTGCATGCTAGGTATGGGCCGCACCACAGAGCTACGCCTCTTGAATGGTGTGAAGACTGTGGCTTCTTGCTTCAACATTAATTTTAACTATGAAAAAATCAAAGAACGGAAAATTTTGATAAGTGATTCCTATGTATACTATTGATATTTATATAATATTTAGTAAGAACAGTTTGCTTAAATATGCCCCATATACAGAAATTATAATAAATTGTTAATATTTTACTGTTTTCTGCAATGCTGTAGAGTACAAAAAAATTTTTACTCAATCCATCCAGTGTTATAAGATTTGCAATAACATAGAACACTCAAAAGAAATCATAAGAAAAACCATTGTGATTCTAATGGGAGGTAGAAAATATGCTCAAAATTGTTAATTAAAAAAAAAAGGCAGGGAGACATAGTTCCACCTCCTCAGTAACCAAAGCATCCCGAACTCCTTGCAGTATCTTTTTTCGCCTTTCAGAGGCTCACAGCCTTGGATAGCCCACAGCATGATGCCCCTGCCCCACCGAGTGTCGCGCTGCGCGTTCAGGAAGCGCGGTGACCGCACAGGGGCGGGTGCAGGGCGGAGGCTGAGCGCTGGCAGAACGTGTGTGAGGCCTTGCGTCTCATTCACTCCCCGGCACTGGAAGGAAAGAAAGGGAGGGGAAAAAGGAAGTGTGTAAGGGAGGAAACACTGACATTATTTAAGATCTTTGAAAATCTGTTTAAACAAATATTTCACTTCTAGAAATTGATCCTAAGGATATAACATTACATATGAAAAACTTCTCATACCAGAAGATGTTCACTGCAGCCCATTTTCCCTCACTGTTGTAACTCACCGTATCCGTTTCTCTCCGCTGAATGACTTGCCTTAGAAGCCAAAGAACCCCGAAACCATAAAAACCGAATCCAAATAGGATTATCATGGGGGCTTGAGGTTGTAATTAATGACTACTTCTGTGACTAGTACTACTGACACGGTGATGACTGGGGACTAATGACAGCTTGGAGTGTGGAGGGCTTGGTCCTTGTAGGCTGCGATCTTCGGCACTCATGCGCTGGAGAGTGATGGTGGGCGTGAACACCAGTCTTGAGAAGTGGCTTCTCTGCTCACTTTTCAAACAGTAAGGACTTTTTTTCTTTGAGACAGGGTCTAGCCATTTAGTTCAGGCAGGCCTTGAACTCAATGTGTAGCCCAGGCTGGCCTCAAACTCATGGTAATGCTCCTGCCTCAACCTCCCGAGTGCTGGGATTACAGACACGTATCACCATGCCTGGCTAGGATGTTTGAACAGTGGGGACTTTTATTTTATTTTATTTTATTTATTTATTGTGGCACTGGGGTTCAAACTCACAACCTCACGCCTGCCAGACAGGCACTTAAGCCACTGAGCCAAACTCCCAGCTCTAGTTTTTTGAGGCAGGGTTGCACTATGTAGCTCAGGCCGGCCTTGCGCTTGTGTTGTAGCCCAAGCTGGCCTCGAACTCACAATGCTCCAACTACCTTAGCCTCCCGAGTGCTAGGATTAAAGCGGCGCACCATCACGCCTGGCTCAGTAGGGACTTTTAAGTGAATTATAACCACATGTTGAATTTACTGGGGGTTTAGCTCAGCAGTGTAAGCGCCTACCTGGCAAACACGGGGTCATGAGTTTGATCCCTGGAACCAAAAAGAAAAAAAAAAAGATTAAAAAAAATAAAACAGTAAAGCAGTTTCAAAACAGGCCAGTAGGAGAGTAACAATAATTAATATATTGTGTGTTATGTTCATAGTGGGTGTTCAGAGTACAAGATTATAGGCATGAAATATTGTCCAAAAAAGTATTAGCACAGAACTTTCTTTTCAATAAACTAAGAGAAACTAGCTGTATTAATTATCTTAATTATCTTGTGTATAAATACATTTTTTTCTTTTCCCTTCCTTCCTTTACCCTTTCACCCATCACAGTTTTTCTTTTCTTTTGGACAATTTCTTCCCATTTCACAATATCCATTGTACATTTTGGATCTTACTTACTCTTTCAGTTTCTCACACTAATGAGACAATATGATGTTTACACATGTGGGTGTGATTTATTTCACTTATGAGTATGGTCTTGAGTTGCATCCATTTACCTAGAAAAGTCTCAAGTTTATCCTTCATTATGGCTGAGTGGTATTCCAGTATATAAAAGCACATCATTTTTATCCATTTCTTGAATGATGGGCACTTAGGTTGTTTTCAAGAGTTAGCTATTACAAATTGTGCTGCTATAAACGTGGGTGTGCATATATCACTGTGTGATACTTTTAATTCTTCTGGGAAAATACCCAGAAGGGGAATAGTTGGGTCGAATAGGACCTCTAATCCTAGCTTTTTTAGGAATCTTCACACTGATTTTCACAGTGGTTGCACCAGTTTGCACTCCCACCAACAGTGGAGAAGGGTTCTTTTTCCTCACAGACCTGAGTATCAATGGAACAGAACATGCAGATGCAACTCCAAACATACTCAGCCACCTTATCTTTGACAAAGGAGCCAAACATGTTCACTAGAAGAAAGATAGCCTCTTTAATAAATGGTGCTGGAAAAACTGACTTTCCATATGCCCATGTCCGTCACCCTGCACTAAACTAAAATCATGGTGGGTCAAATATCTACGTATTGAAACAGAAACACTAAATATACTGGAAAAGAAAATAGGTAGAAATCTTGAAGACACAGATACAGGCAGAGAGTTCATGAACAAAACCCAGACTGAACAGTTAATACTACAAAGAATCAACAAGTGGGATCTCACCTTATTAAAAAGCTTCGCATAACAAAAATAATCACCAACAAAGTGAAAAGACAACCCAGAGAGTTGAAAAAAATTATAGCCAGTTGTCCCTCAAAGGACTTATATCTAGAACATACAAAGAATTGAAAAAAGTCAGGCCCACAAAATTCAAACACCCAATCCAGAAATGGGCATCTGAGGTGAATACACACTTCTCAGATGAAGAAATATAAATGGCAAATAAATATATGAAAAAATGTTCAGCATCATTGGTCATTTGAGAGCTACAAATTCAAATAACAGAGATTCCATCTCACTCCAGAAAGAATGGCTGTCATCAAGAAATCAGCCAATAACAAAAGTGTTTTTGTTTTGTTTTTTAAAACTGTCTTTGGATTGCTGAGCATGGTGGCACATGCCTGTAATTCCAGCACTTGAGAGGCTGAGGCAGGAGGATCAGTTTGAGTTTGAGGCCAGCCTGGGCTCCATAATGATGTCAAGGCCAGCCTGAACTACATAGTGAGACTACAAACAAACAACCAAAAGCCTGTCTTTGGAAAGGAAATTTTAGTGCTAATTATTCACACAGCTGCAGTTAATTTGGTGGTGATTTAGGCACTGTCGTCAGAAGCAGTCAGTTGCTGTATCTTCTTGATGCTTGTACCAGTGTCTAGATATATGATACCACTGAGAACTTTTGTCCTTCAAAACTGTAGAAACCTGGATGTTTATCTAGGATTTGGTGCCAAATTTCCACTCTTTCCAATGAAAGACAGAAGTGCAAAACAAAGACCAGAAGCTGGAATGACAGGGCACCTGTGGACATGTGGGAAATGTCAGGCTGGGCCTAGTTCTCTTTACTTTGCCCCACTGGTCATTAAAAAACAAAACCACGGTTTCTGTCAATGCCGAAAGTACCCCCTCCTCCCCTTTGTTTTCTCTTCAGTGCGGGGTACCTTGTGCTGATGTAACTGGAAGTTCTGAGCATGTAGAGTACACATAGTTATGATGCTGTGTTGCAGAGTCCTGGGTGGAGAGAAAGAAGCCCTGGCTTTGGGTCTCAGTTCTGCTGGTACATCAGTCAGCGTCCAGTCAGAAGAAAGAAACCCCCCTGCTTACTATGTTTCTTTTTTAAAAGATTTTACTTAATTTCAATTTTTAAAAATAAACATAATTTTGAGATAATTATAGATTCACATGCAGTTGTAAGAAATAGTGAAGAGACCCCGTGTACCTGTTACGGAGTTTCAGGGTCTTGTAGCATCAGTGCAATCGTGCCCCTCACTGCGGCGTCAGTTTTGCTGTCATTCTAGAGCCCTGTTCACTGTGCTCCTGCTCTCCACCCCTGAAGCCCCTGACTGCCACTTACGTGTCCGTTGTGTGATTGAATTCTCTAGTGACACCATCTGGGCCCATATATTTGTTTTCTTAAGAGTCTTTATGTTACATTTAATGTCATTAACAGGGCCATTCATGTTATGCATTTAATATTGGATGGGTTATGACAGTTTGTTGTCAAGGAGTTGGTCCATTTAATCTCAGTTGTCAAGTTTATGTCTGTTCCTAATTGGTGACTTTCCTTTACCATCTTGCTGATGTCTGTAGTGATACTGCTTTTTATTCCTAGAATCACCATTATTTTGTTCTCTTTGTGCTTTGTCAGTCTTCCTAGAAGTTTGCCGAGTTTACTGATCTTTTCAAAGAATGAGCTTTTGTCTTAAGGATTTTCTCTAACACTCTTTTGTTTTCAGTTTCATTCATTTCTGTTTTTATTTCATCACTATTTTCTTCTGTTTGAGTTTATTTTATCTTTGAATTGATAGCATAGATCATTAATTTGAGCTTTTTTTTGATTTCTTAGGCAAGCAGTGAGTGCTTTTATTTCTCTCTGAGCAACTCTCGTGAACCACAAGTTTTGGTGTTTCACTTTCATTCTGATGGATGTCTCTTAGGGTTCCCCTTGAGACCTCCTCTTTGACCCATCAATTGAGTCTTAGTTGGCCGCCCACCTGTATCCACGTGCTCTGCATATGCACAGTCAACTGCGGATCTATATGTGAAAAAAATTGTGTCTATACTGAACTTGGACAGACTTTTTTCTTTTTCTTTTTTTTGAGACAGGGTCTTGCTATGCAGTTCAGGCTGGCCTTGAGTTCACTTTGTAGTTCAGGCTGGTCTCAAACTTGCCGCAATCCTCCTGCCTCAGCCTCCCGAGTGCAGGGATTACAGGTGTGCACCACCATGCCTGGCTGACTTTTCTTTTTCTTATTGTTGCCTAAACTATATAATAAGTCTTTATAGCATTTACATTGTTTTAGGCATAAATAATCTAGAGACGATTCAGAATATATAGGAGATAAGTACAGACAACTTACGAAGAGTGTACCTTTTACCTAGGCTACCTCAGTATCTGTGGGTCTTGTTGTCTGTGGGGGATATGGAAATCCGTTCTCCATGGGTTCTGACCAAGAGGAGGCAGTCTGTTTAGTTTTCAAGCTGTTGGAGATTTGTGTTTGATAAAACAGCATTTCACTTACCTAAATTTTAGACCATTATAAGGTGAAGAAATTTGAGTGTCAGATTATCATGAACTAGTGTTTAAGTTTCTAAAAACTTTTCATGAGAAAGTTTTGACAATAAAAACCTGCTTTAAAGAACAATGTAATAACAAAATACTTTTAGTTGTGATGTTATTTTTAAGCGGAGTAAACAAAAATAGAGTTGTGATTCTTACCCATTTGTCTGTGTCAATTTATAAATAACATTTTTCATTATCTTTTTTACAGATTGAAGTTGTCAAAGAAGAATTCAATGAACACTTAGAAGTGGTAGATAAGATAAACCAGATCTGTAAAAATCTACAGTTTCATCTAAATAAAATGAAAACTTTTGAAGAACCTCCTTTTGAAAAAGAGGCTAATGTTATTGTGGATAGATGGCTTGATGTACGTATTAATTTAATCGACTACAAATCTAATTTTTAACAGTTAAATTGATGTTTTAGAAGTGTGTCTTTAGTATTCTTATCTAATTGAAAAATTAAACTGTATCCATTGTAAAAGTATCATATAACATACTGTTTATAACATAGGAATTAATTTTACCCTAGAGGTAAGCACTGCTAACAAATGAGTCTGTACTCTTCCAGATATAAAAATATATACTCTTTATAGTTAATATATTGTTCACTTATGAAGGATATCAAAGTTCAGTTATATACTTAATACATTTTTATTGAATAGTAATGATACGTTTATGAATTACAAACTAATAAGAATTTATCTGTACTGTATTTTCATGTGCGTTTTTAAAAATACCTTTTTTCAAATTATGATTTAAGTATTAGGTTGACTCTTGCTTTCAGTTGCATATAAGCTATAGCAAATAAGCTAAATTTTGGGTTATTTTTTTCAAGAGAAAGAACTACAGGGTATATTGAAGTAAATATTTTGTTGATAAATAAAGTTAATTAGCTAGCCAGTCATGGTAAATTCAAATTTTATTGTAAAACAAGTATGAATGAAACAGTTTTCGTATTTCTCACCACGGTGTGCATTACTTCTGTTTTTAAACTATGGCAGATAAATGAAAAGACAGAAGAATACTATGAAAATCTTGGTCGAGCTCTGGCTTTATGGGACAAACTTTTTAACTTAAAAAATTTCATTGACGAGTGGACTGAAGAGACCCTTCAGAAAATGGACTCACACCCACTGACAGAAGAGGACAAAGAACGGCTGAAGGTAGGTCAGCAGAGATCAGGACGTGGGTCTTACACGGTTGGTATTTTAATACTGAGATTGCTTTCTAGGAGCAGGGAGAAAAATCACAAAGACATGTAGTATTTTATTCCTTTCATTATAATTTGGGGCCCTTTTAGGGGTTAGACATCTCTTTGTGGTATCCAGGAAAAAAAATTTTTTTTTTTTGGTACCGGGGATTGAACTTAGAACCTCACACCTGCCAGGCAGGTGCTATCCAGGAAAATGTTAGTGGATACTATTAACCTAGGGTTCAAAGGCCCTCAAGAGGAGGGTTTGTTGATAAAAATGACCTTAGACAGGAAAATATTACATCTTTAATTTCACAAATGTTCAGTCAAAATGTAACATTTGTTTCATTTATGGTGTGGGCAACATGCATAGTAGGACAAGCATTACAAGCAACTTTGCTTTTAAGAAAATCACAGGTATTGTTGGGATATTATTCAGTTGTTACAACTATTACCCCTAGCACACTTTGAAAGTATAGGACTTAGTAGATGCACTGCTAGATTGTGCAATTTAAGACTGTAATAGAGAAACATGAAGTAATATATATCATAGATTGCTTTTAATGTGTGATAACTATAATCTACACTAATCGGCTTCTTTAGAATCCTTTGCAATTTGCTGTATTTTTTGTTTTAAAAATATTATTCTGCAAACTTCCGTAAGTTTTGCCAGATTTCCAAAGGGACATGTACTATAAAAAAGGGTTAAGAATGCCCAGCAGAGGGCCAGGAATCTAGCTCAGAGCTCCTGCCTGGCAAGCACAAAGTCCTGAGTTCGATTCCCAGTACAAAAAAAAAAAAAAAAGAATGCCCAGCAGAAACTAACAGAATGTTCCTGGGTGGTAGCCTAGACCTTAGGAGTAGGTAAGCCTTTTCTTAAAGGACCACAGTAAATATTTTAGCTTCATGGGACATTGTTAGTTAAACCTTGCTGTGGTAGCATGAAACTCACACGCAATACAAAAGTCTATGGAAGTTGCTGGGTTGCGGTAAAGCTTTATTTATTAAAGCAGGCTACTCCTCCCAAGGCTGTAGGCTTTAACCCCTTCCCAAACTCATGAGCACGAACAACCTTCTTTTCTTTTTGGATGGACAGTCCCTCAAAAAGATAAAACCTGAGACTACCAAAATCTTTCCGTAGGTTTTTGGGTTTTTTAGAGAAGCTAATTTTAAAACAAATCTTAGGTTTGACATTTGGAAGGAATCAAAGTTGTTGCTTTTAATCCTAGGAAGAATTCTTTCTGATTGCCTCATTTGCATTTTATTAGTTGACGCCATAGAAAATTGTTGCCTGGGTAGTTGAAACAGTTGAACAGGCCAGTTATATGTGTTTCAGTGTAATATGAAACTGTTGTACGTGAAGTCGATGCTTCAAGTCTCATTTTATCCCCAATTCTTGCTATTTGATTCAAGTTTTAACTCACATCTCTTTTTGTACATTTGGAAAAACCTTTAAAATGTGTGATGATCTCCAGTTTCATGGATATATTATAAAGTAAACCTGTGATTCCCTGAGTACTAACAAACCATCTTCAAGAGATTTGAAATCTGTCTTGAACTACAGGTTGTTTAAAAATCTGAAGTTAAAGATTATAAATGGTTAGGCTGTTGGCCAAATCCTGCCAAAATTGTGTGTGTCACGATTTCTGTACCCATCGCTGAGAGATTTATAGTGCCCTGCCCCTCTCTGCTATCTTAGAACTCAAAAGCTCCCTGAGTTCCAGCCTTGGGGGCACTGGCTGTGAACCTTCCAGGGCTCTGTGAAGAACACAAATGATTAGGAAAATTCAAGGGCACTGTCAGTTTCTGCAGATCAGCAGTAGTCTATGGCTACCAGACAATAAGATACCAAATAAATAGATTTTCCCCTTTAAAATTATGTGTTTTAGGAAGAGTTACAAATACACGAACAGCAAACATCAGAATTTTCTAGAAGAGTGGCCGAAATTCAGTTTCTGCTTCAAAGTAGTGAAAAGCCACTTGAACTACAGGTAAGAGAAATTTTGTTTTTTTTAATAATTTGAGATAGGGTCTTGCTGTGTAGTTCAGGCTAGCTTTGAACTAACTACACAACCCAAACTGGCTTTCAATTCATGGTGATTCTCCTGCCTCAGTCTTCCAAGTGCTGGGATTACAGGCATGTGCCACCACACTCAGCTAGGTAAGAGAATTTTTATTTCAAAGTTCCAAGCAAAGATTTTTCTGTAGCTTCTCAGATAGTATCCATGCATTCATAGGAATCAAACATTCAAAGTCAAATATAAACTAAAATTATGTTCATTATTTATTTGTTTCCTATATTAAATCCAATCAAGTTTTTAGTAGTTGGTGTTATAATTGTATTTGTTCCATAGTTAGCATGAATAATGTTATATTTTGGCATTCATTTTCTCTCCTTTCTCTTTTTATTGACTTGGAGGGGGTCCTGGGGCTATGCTTCCATGTAAAGCAACAGTGGTTTCCTAAGAGTGTCTTGAGTGTAGAGAGGGGAATGTGACTCAGGGGTTTATTAGCTGCTAGGTAGAGGAAGAGGGAGATGCTCCAAGTGTGCTTTTTCTGTTGTGTGAAGAGATTGGTCTCAGTTTTATTTGGAACAAGGTGCATGGTGGCTGAATATGAGCTGTAGAGGCAGACTTTTTGGGTAACATCAAGGCCCTCCTGCCTACCAACTTGGGCAAGCTACTTCACCTCCTTAAGCCTGTATATCATGCATGAAGTGCTTCCTACATTAAAAAAAAAAAGCCTGTGTTACTGTTTTTCTGTACACTGTCATCTCATCTCTTTGTTTTTCTGTATGTTTTATGTTAGCACCGGGAGACATCATTTCAGTTGGTATGTTAAATAAAACTTGCTTGGGAGAAGGATTCCAATTACTATCTTAACAAAAAATCCCAGTGTCAACTTCGGTTTGTTCCGTGTCCTTGGACGGCAGCCTTCCAACTATTATATCAGTGCTGCAGAGTAGAATTTATTTCACGTCAATTTAAAGCGATTATGATTTACTTTCTAGCAATGCAATTGTCTTGAAATCTAGTTGAAGCAGATGCAGAGCAGTGATTCATATGTTTTCTCGCTCAGGTCATGGAGTCTTCTGTTTGGAGTAAGATGGAACATGTGAAAAAGTGCGTAACCGGAGAAGCCAGCGGCTGCGCGCTCAGTGGGAGCCAGGCTGAGCTGAGGGAGGACCTGGACCAGGCCAAGACCCAGATCGGGATGACCGAGTCCCTCTTAAAAGCTCTGTCTCCTTCTGACAGCTTGGAGATCTTCACCAAACTCGAGGTGCCACCCGCTGCTTCTCTCCCAGGCTCAGGCTTCAGTGCTGTGGCCTGTTTGTAGTCAGTAAAAGCAGAAAAACGAAAGCTCAGGAGTGTAAACCTCAGAAAACCAGTTGGTCTACATTTCAGATGGTCATGTTTGAGTTCCTTCATGGAGAGTGATTTTTTGATATTAAATTGCGTTGTGTCACACATTTATTAGAAAAAAGAAAGCAAGTCCAGTTGAAAATCTAGACTTTTGCAAAATGAGAGCTTGTCTGCATTATGTGAATTGAGCCCATTTTAAGACTTTATGGGGTTTGGCAGGGGGACATGGCTCAGTGCTAGAGCACTTGTCAAGCACTCATGAAGCCCTGGATTCCTTCCCAAGCACTATCTCCCCCACCAAGAACACCCCACAACACTAACGGTAGTTGTCTGTTTATATGTAGGAGATACAACAGCAAATTCTACAGCAGAAGCACAGCATGATAATACTTGAAAATCAAATAGGTTGTCTCACGCCCGAACTCTCCGAATTGAAAAAGCAGTACGAAAGTGTTAGTGATTTGTTTAATACCAAGAAGAGTGCTTTGCAAGATCACTTTTCTGCATTGTTGAATGGTGAGTGCGATGCTTCTGTTACTTTACGGTGGGGAGTCTTGAAGTATGGGTGTGGTACTGTGAACGCAAAAGCTGACCCAAGCCTGACTTACAGAGGGCTCGCATAGATTCTATATTAAGGGATAACACGTAAATCCACTTTGGGAAAACACGTGCTCCTTGATGCCTGGCCCAAGTAATGCCTATTTATGGCAAGCCCCAAAATCTTCATTTTGTGGAAGTACACACAGTCATGTCCCGTTCCTTGAATTCACTGAGACTTGGGATGTGCAGGTAGGCTGCTGTCCTCACAAGCGTCTTTGGCTGTCCCGTATGCTAGCCTTTATTAACTCTTAGAATTGAGTTTCAGAAGGATCCACTGTATACATGACAGCACGAGAAATAAATTCCAGCGTCTCTCTTATAACAAGGGCATGAAGTCTTGTCTGAATACACCGAGGTTTTTGTTTTCCCCCGTCCTGCAGATCAATGCAAGAACTTTAACGACTGGTTCAGCAACGTTGAAATGAACCTTAAGGAGTGTTTTGAATCATCAGAAACAAAGAAGAGTGTGCAACAAAAGCTACAGAAACTTTCTGTAAGATATGTATATTTTAATAGAGAATATCAAAACAAATATTGGCAGCATAGAACTGTATTTAAGCCGAAAGGGTAATCATTTCTCTGACTTAACTGACTTTATTACCTAAGGTGCCAGTAACCTGGCTTTTTCCCAGATATCTTGATACTGTCTTTGCTAGGTAAATGTGAAGTGGCTTAAGCAAATTCTGCTTCTAAACTTGTTCTGAGATGCTTTTTTAGTGAACTCATATGTTAAAATTATATTTGATAAAAAATAAAGTCTGCATCTAATTTGGACTCTCTCTCTGTCTCTTTCCTTCCTTTCTCTTTCTTTCCCTTTCCCTCCCTCCTTCCTTCCTTCCTGTCTTCCTTGCATGAGACAGGGTCTTGCTATGTAGTTCAGTCTGGCCTTGGTCTCACAGCAGTCCTCCTGCCTCAGTCTCTCAAGTGCTAGGATTACAGTCGTGCACCAGCACGTCCATCTAATATGAACTTTAAAATTCATTTACTTTCTTGAAAAAGGTCTCTTGATTTCTTATAAGTGTTTTCACAGTCATATTTCTTTTAAAAACTGTGGCTGCAGTTTAATACACTGCTGGTCAGAGTATGACTGAAGTAAAAGGTGAACACGGGAGTGCATGTACATCATCACCTTTGGCACCCTTACCTCTCGCGATCACTTGCGGCTTAATTCCCTGGCTCTGTAGTGCTTTCTCATGTTCCTTTGAGATGGGCTCTCACTTAATGCCCAAGCTGGCCTTGAACTCCTGGGCTCAAGTAAACCTCAGCGTGGATAGTTGAGACCACAGGTGTGTCCCAGCTTTGTTCTGATGATACTCACATTTTCAAGCCTATTGCTGCACTCAGTATTCTGCTTAGTTCAGGGGTAGTATTACTCATTGATAGACCCACCTTTCTTCTACTTTTAAAAGCCTCCTTCCTTCCTTTCTCCCCTGCCTCAGCACTTGTTACTCAAACCTGGAAAGACTGAGGGGGAAAAAAAGTCTGATTTGGGCAAAAAAATTTTTTTTTTGATTTGGGCAAATTTAAATGAAGATTGTTTAGTTTTATATGTTAATTTGCCAAAAAGAAACATGTGTTTAGAAGTTGCACAGAGCCAGATAGGAAATTCGTAGCTTTCTGCCTCTTTCCTTCATGATGGTGCTGCGTTATTTTGCTCGGTATTCTCAGAAATATTCATGCCAGTGCAAATACGCACTCGCTCTGGCACTGGCGCAAATCTCCTGCCGTGGAATCAGCCTCATGATCCCTCTGTAAGGGTGTGGGGAACACCTTCTGAGTCGGTCTGCGTCCTGGTTTGGAAAAGGAAGGGGTGACTTTGGAATAGATTGTAATTCACTTCTTGTCTGTCTTAAGGAGTTCTTGAGTCTTGAAGGAAGGAGCGGGAAAATACAGCAGGTAGAAACGATGCTGCAGCGCGTGAAGAAGCACCTGCCCAAAGCTCACGTGAAGGAACTTAGCAGCTGGCTCGTGAGTCAGGAATTTAAGTTAGAGAAAATGGAGTCCATATGCCAGGCCCGAGTGCGGGAGCTCGACAGCTACCTGCAGCAGCTGCTGAGGTAGGGACTGGGGCTGGTGTCTCCATCATGGTTGCTCAGGATAGTTTGCTGTGATTTCTGCTGTTCTTCCTCCGTGCAGTATTCACCGAGATATAGCACCTACGCAGATTTCCCAACTGAAATGGATAATCATTCCTTATCATGCGTGGGGGCCTGGTTCTAAGAACCCCCACAAATGCCACATCCATGGCCGCTTCAGCACCTCGTGTGAAATGCATCATATCTGTGTATGCCTGGGCCTGTGCATATCCTCCTGTATACTGTAACTCATAATGTAAATGCAGTGTAAATCGTCATTATAATGAATTGTTCAGGGAGAAAAGTGTGTGTGTGTTCAGTAAAGGCAATTTTGTTTCCAACTATTTTCGATCTGTGGTGGTTTGAATCCATCAGTATGAAACTCATGGATACAAAGGATAGATTGCAATTGTTTGTTTGGGTGCTGGGCATTGAACCCAGGGCCCCTTGCAGGCTAGGCAAGTACTCTGCCTCTAAGCTATACCGTAAACACCCCCCACCTGTTTTTTTTTTTTTTTTTTTTGGTTTTTTGAGACTCACTGTAGTCCAGGCTGTTCTTAAATTCACTGTGTAGCCCAGGGTGGCCTTAAACTTGCAGTGATTGTCCTGCCTCAGCCTCTTGAGTGCTGGGATTACAGGTGTGCACCACCATGCTCAGCCTAGCAGTACTTTTTTTTTTTTTTTTTTTTTTGGTCTTTTTTTGAGACAGGATTTTATTGTGCAGTTCAGACTGGCCTTGAACTCACTTTGTACCCAGTCTGCCCTCAAACTCGCATCAGTCCTTCTGCCTCAGCCTCCCTAGTGCTGGGGTTACAGATGTGCACCATCATGCCTGGCTTCTGACAGTACTTTTAAATTCAGGCTTGCTGCTAGGAATATAAAAAAATTTCAGGGAAATCTGACCTAATATGGCAAAGGTTCAGGAGAATAGTTCAAAAAATGTTTTGTTTCCTGTTATATTTGTGTTGTTTTAATAAATTGTACTGTAATAGGGACAATTATTATTCAGATTTTTATATGTTACAAGTTAAGTTTTCTTTAAAAAATAAACACAGATGATAAGAACTTGGTTGATTCCCATGGATCATGTCATTCTCTTCAGGATAAAGATGACGTTAATTTTATATTCTAAGCTGTGTACCATTCTTGTAGACTGGAGGACGACTGCGGAAACCTGAGCGAGTGGTTGATTAATCAAGAAGAGAAGTGGAAAGAAACAGAAGAATCAGGAGAGAAAGCTGAGCTGTTTTGCCAAGCTCTAGCTAGAAAGAGGTATTGCACTCTCGTGGGATAGATATTCCTTAGGAATATGATTTCTTTCATTCGATATTAGTGGCTCCTATAAACTTTTTTCAATGCTATTTGGAATTTACAGGGAACAATTTGAATCCGTGGCCCAGTTAACCAGCTTTCTGAAGGAACATGGACTCACTGAGGAAGAAGAAATAATAATGGAATCAACACATTTGATGGCTAGATACCAGACCTTCCTGAGACAATTGGGAGGAATTGAGGAAGAGCCTAAATTACCATCTGCAGGGGGCCAGAGCTTTGACGATCTTGCACATGGTGTAATTCATTGGATAAAGGAGATTAAAGAGTCACTTATGGCTTTGAATTCATCCGAAGGCAAAATGCCACTTGAAGAAAGAATCCAGAAAATAAAGGTATAACCAGAAAGTAAATTTCAGAGGTCAGAGTGAACTCTAATTTTGAAAAGATTTACCACAAAGCTGCAAAGATTTGTTTCTTAGTGGGAAATAGGATGGCTATGGAATGACTGAAGAATTTCAAATTGCATAACTCACAAAAGAGATGGGTTGTGATAGGTCTAAAATTATTTTAATGCACACAAAAGAGTTTATCTTCTCTTTGAGAGGGCAGCACCCAGTTATTGTCCATCCTCACTGCAGGTGGAGAGGTTGAAATAAAGACTGTGGATCAGAGCCGCAGCAGATGGGGATTTGCTGGGGATACAAGTAACATCTAGGTCAGGAGCAGAGAACCTTCTTTGGAGTGGACGTGAATGTTCAGTAGCCCCAGGGTGGGTAGGAAGGGCCGAGAAGCCTCGTACTGTCGGGCGCCCTCTTCTGTGCACGTGGAGAATTGCCAGACATTGCCAGCGAGAAATACAGGGGACAGAAGCACATGTGCCTATGGAAATCTCATCAATTAAACCCTTTTCCATGGAAGACATGATCAAGGATAGTGACCTAGAAAACTTGATGACACAAGTTATCAGGCTCATTTGGGATTATGTCTAAAAGTTTTCCAAGAGAAAGAGAACCTTGAGTTGGTTTTCCAGCATGGGAAGAATTTAATCGAAGAGCAGAGGAGGGAAAGAGAAGAACAGGAACAAAAATTAGTTGTCACGGTTGGTAGAGAGACAAAATTGACATAAAGAATGCTGTTTTCCTGTGGGAAACCATAGTCTGTTCTTGGCATACAAAAATGTCTTGCATACATTGTTACCCTATCGTCTTCTGATAGAAGTGGATAGGAAGGAGGATTTGCCTGGTGTTTCTAACATGTGAAAACAAGAAGGTAATTGAAAATCAAGAGGCAAGCAGGAAGTTGGGTGTAGCAGCACACACCTGTAATAATTAATACTTGTGAAGCTGAGGCAGGAGGATCTTAAGTTTGAGGCCAACCTGGACTAAATAGGAAGACTGTTGTATCAAAAACAAAACAAAACAAAAAACAAAAGTGAGCAGGAATGCAGTTGGCTTAAACTGATAAGTGTCTACTGAGAACCAACCCTGTATTATATGAAGGGAAAGGCTTTGTCTTTGGGGCCTATGTAAGAATGAAAGGGTTCTTTTGATATACACTCTGCAGTTTGAATGTTAATGTAAAGTTTACAAATAAAAAGATACCGTATGTGATATCCCTAAGTAATGCCAGTGAGATGATGAGATCTTTCTTTCTCTATTTCAGGAAATCATTTTACTTGAGCCTGAAGGGTATGCCAGAATACAGGCCGTCGTGAGACAGGCGCAGGGCTGCCAGGCCCCGGCAGGGCAGGTCCAGGAGACGGTGGCCGATATCCGAGGGCAGTGGGACAGCACGCTGCACTTGGCCAGCACGTACCTGAGGTAAAGTGCGCCCTGGCACCACGCTTGCTTGTTCTTATTGCCTGGAGAAGCCATAACAAGTGTGTTTTGTCTTCTGCCTGGGTTTGGATAAAATACTTCCTGGAGAGAATTTGGGGTGCAGGGGCATGCACAGGGGACTCGGCCTCCGGGTCACATAGGGGCTGTGCTGTGACGCTGGGGCTGGGGTGCAGACTTGTGGGCATCTTCGGGACAAAGTCACCTTGTCCCTCTGCCGTCAATCCTTGCTCTATACCCAAACCCCTTCCTCCCTGACAACCTCAGCATCTCCATGGTATCGCTGTAGAATGGTGATGCTTCCCAGAGTTTCTCCTGAGGAATTCTGAAACGGGTAAACACAGATAAGTGTGGGCTGAATCTTACAGCCGTGTTTTCTCAAGTGCTACACTTTATGTTTTGAAATGGGAATCTTATGTTTTTCTAAGGAGATGATAAGATCACAACAAATTTAAGTGATACAAAGCATAAACCAGTTGCTTAATATACAGAATGCTAATTTTACTTTTATGAAAAAGTAAAAATATAAGCTTTTATATTTAAAAATAACAAAAACTATTGGGGCTACTCTGAAATCTAAATTATTACACAGTCTTTGGTCAAACTACATAACAAAAAGTATTATGTGGTATTAATACTCCATTTCTGTCTGGATTTGTGAGCTAAATGTGGTGCTGTTAAAATGTTACAGTGTCAGCCGGGCGTGGTGGCGCACGCCTTTAATCCCAGCACTCGGGAGGCTGAGGTAGGCGGAGCGTTGTGAGTTCAAGGCCGGCTTGGGCTACAACGCCAGCGTCAGGCCGGCCTGAGCTACATAGTGCGACCCTGCCTCAAAAAACCAGGGCTGGGAGTTTGGCTCAGTGCCTTAAGTGCCTGCCCTGGCAGGCGCGAGGT